>JALHBX010000330.1:0-29806 GCA_024340025.1 Tolypocladium tundrense | reverse complement strand
CCCCCCCCCGGAGGTGGAAAAGCTCAAATCCCCCTTTATGAGAATCGAATTCAATTCAAAAGTGGCTATAACCTGCACTTGATACGCGTCGGGCAGTCAATTATGTGGTGAGAAGGTATAGGATAGCAAATTTACTCTTACTAAATGTATACGTATAAGCTTTTTACCTTCTATATAACCTCATAACCTCTATTAATTTGATTCCTTCTTAAGCGACGTATCACGGTTGAATCGAGCAGACGATTATAGTTTCGGAGACTGCGAGGGAGCCGATAGCTTTGCTATACCGTAATGCCAGCGCGAGAACTGGCATCGGTTTTATGCGAAGCTGGCCGTCCGGAGGCAGGCCGACCAACACTTGGGAGGCTTATGGGAGTAGAGTGGTGGCACGCGGCTTCCTCACCAAGAACTTTATTCTTTCGCACGACCGAAGGTCACTCCTGTCCATCACCCTGGCCTCCCCAGAAGAACCTAGCGATCCAGTCCTGCTGGCGCTCTCGACAGGCTGGACACTGCACCAGCATCGCCAGGCAGCGCAATGTCGCCAGCTGCTGATCCCCCGAACCTGGCGCGCTCCATCGGCCAGGCCATGAAGTCGGCCTTCTCGCCCGACGGCTCCATGCGCTTCGCTGTCGGCATGGACGGCGCCTACGACTACAGCATCCTCGGCGACGTCGACCCGGACGACCTCTACGAAGAGATGGCCAGCCACACGGCCGCGGTCTGCGCGCTGATACGCACCCCGTCGCCAGCGCAGGAGGCCGCCATGGAGGACCATCTACTCGAGCTCCTGGCCAGACTGGTCTACGGCTCGAACATGATCGAGAATGCCGGCGCGGGCTGGGACGTCACCCGCCGCCTCTGCCGGGCCATCTTCCGGGGCGACGAGGTCCCCGACGACGTTGCCGAGAGCGACCCCGAGTACTCGGCCATCAAGCAGGACTTGCTGCGGAGGAACCTCTCCGCTGACACGCCGTCCGTCCTCAAGAGCCGCCGCGAAATCATCCAGCATGCGACGGCCGCGAGCTACATGATCAGCGAGGTCTATCTCCGCGGCCGGGACCTCACCGAAGACACCATCCTGGAGACGCACCGGATCCTCACCCACAAGGTCGACACGGAGCAGGGCACCAGCTGGACGGAATACAGCGGCGTCTACCGCCGCGACAACGTCCAGGCCGGACTGCACGAGTTCGTCGACTGGGCGCTCGTCCGCACCTCGATGAAGCGCATGATCGCCTCGCTGAACAAGGACCTCGCCTCGGCAGCCCGCGCGCAGACGATCGACCCCGTCGCCCTGTCCGCCAAGTACTGCCACACCTTTGTCAACATCCACCCGTTCCTCGACGGCAACGGCCGCACGTGCCGCCTGGTCCTCAACGCGCTGCTCCTCAAGTACGGCGGGGGCGTCGTCTGCTTCGGCGAGCGCGCGGACGACCGCGAGAGGTACCTGGCGCTGCAGACGGCGGCGTCCCAGCGCGAGGCGTCCCAGCGGGATGACTTTGACGAGGACGATCCGTGGGCGCCCGAGTACTACGGGGGGCTGGCGAGCTTTACCCTCGAGCATTTCAACGGGAGCATGCGCGAGCTGGCGCGCGTTCTGGAGCGGGAATACTAGGTAGTTGGTGGGAGGAAGACTGGTGCTGCTGTCAGCCGGGAGAAGAACCACACAAGAGGAATACTATTTGCAAAGCGAAAGGTCTCTATTCGCGCAGCTATAACTTTGACATTGGCCATCTCTAGCCCGTGCAAACCCGCTGTGGTGACATCTTTGTGCTTGTCTCACCAGAAACATGTATAGAGAAACAGTGTAGTCTTGTGGTTCATATTTCATATATGCAAACGCCGTTCTCGATGCTCTGGCACCATCGCCGTGTGCACGCCCGATCGAACACGGATGAGACCCGGGCGGTAGATTACCGATATGCCGTTCTCTGTTACAAACTCCAGTGCGGGTATCCCCAACTCTCACCTCAACATCGCGACATGGCTACTCCTCCGGACTGCACAGCACCCGCGCCTTGGCAATCACGTTCCGGAACTGCATCTGCCCGCCGTTCTCGTCCCCGTGCTTGATGACGCCAGGGAACACGACGCACCAGATCTCGCGCCGCGCCAGCGCCTCCTCGTCCTCGCCGCCCACGTCCTCCATGGTCCCCGGCTCGAAGAGCGTGCGCTGGTGCGGCAGCACGTCGGGCATGTGCACGCGCAGCACCGCCTTCTGCACCGCCAGCAGGCGCGCGAGCTCGACCGAGTTGTTGACGAGCACGCGCAGCGCCGCGTCGCGCGCCTCGGAGCGCGGGGGCGAGGCGTCGCCGGGCGCGGTGATGGCGTCGAGGATGCGGTTGGTGCGGGAGAGGACCGTCTCGACAAAGGCGCTGGTCTCGGAGGGGGGCAGCTGGGGCGCCTCGCGGCGGAGGAGCGCGAGGGTCGAGGAGCGCCATTGGTTGACGGCTTCGTCCGAGGCGCCTGCGAGAGGTCAGTTCTTGGGACTTTCGTCCGATAAAGCAGTAGGCGGCATACCAAACGAGCACAGCATCTTCTCCATCTGTCTAAAGTGCCGCGTCTGCTCCGGCGACAGCCCCACAAAGTAGGCGTCGAAGACCATTTCCACCAAGATCTTGGACACGATGGACTGCAGCAGATGGACCTTGGCCGGGTGCGCCAGCTCCTCGTACATGGGCACAAGCTCGTTGAGCTCCGCCAGGGTCGCTTCGTCCACCGTCGACAAGTCTAGCCTCCGTGTTAGCTGGCGTCGGGTGATTCCACCTCGGCAGGCACCGTGAGCACTCACCCAGCTTTGCCTTGCGAAAGTTCATTATGACCCAGTTCTGCAGGCCGTTGCCTAGCCGCGCCATGCCGTCCCCAAACACCTCGTCGCTCGTCTGCCCGTCCGTCCGCGTGCTCGTGCTCACAAACTCCTTGAGCCCGCGGACCTGGCTCCGCAGCCCGCGGATCTCGTCGTCGCGCTCCTTGAGCTCCCGCCGCAGCACCTCCCAGCCCTGGCGCAGCTCCTCGCGCTCCGCCTCGCGCACGTCCACCTCGGCGCGCAGCAGGCGCAGCTCCGTGTCGGTGCGCAGGAATTGCTGGTTCAGCGCGCTGTGCTTGGCCTGCCAGAAGGTGGCCGTCTCGCTCTCGTTCTGGCTGAGCTTGTCGAGCTCGCGCTGGAACTCGCGCTCCATGATGCCCATCTCCTTCTCCAGGTAGGCGATGCGCTCGTCCTTTTCGCGCAGCGCCGCCTCGCGCTCCTTGCCGTGCCTGTCCTTGGCCCCGGCGTGGTGGCCGGTGCTGGAGCTCGGCCGCGCGCTGTCTCTGTCCTTGTCCTTGTCCTTGTCTCGCCGTTCCGACGACGCTCCTCCGCCTCCGGCGCCGGCGCCGCTGCTACTGCTGCCGCCGTCGTGGGCTTCTTCTTGGCTCGCGGCGTTGCTGTTCATCATGGCGGCCCGCGGCGGCATGGCTGGGAGGTTGCCGCCGTTGCTGCTGTTGCCGTTGGCATTGCCGCCGCTCCCCGTTGCATGGCCGCCGCCTGTGCTGTGGCGGTTGGCGTGCGCCGTCCCGGTGCGCAGCACATGGCTCCCGCCGCGGCGCTTCTCGGGGGTGTGCATTGCTGCTGGGATTTGCCGTCTTCGTTCGTCTTCGTTCGTGTAATCCGTCCGCGATTGCGTCGTCGCCGTCGTCAGGTCGTCGGGATGTGCAGGTCGTCAGAGAGCGGTTGGAGCTGGCTCGGCATGGTTGCTGCCAACTCCTCTCGGCCTTGGGAGAGTGAATGCACAAAGGAAGTCGACGGCGAAGCTACGAGGCGAGAGCGGCCCCTCCGCGGCGACGTCGGTGCCTGGAGTGGAGGAAGCGTGATCCAGGCCAGGCCGTTGTGTAATGTGAAGGCGAAGTCATGAACTGCCGTATCAGCTTCGAGGTGGCAGGACTCCCTCGGGAGTGGGGTCTTGGAACGCGGGGGGCGACCGCATTCCAGAAGTCGACTCTCCTGACACCTTCACGCTCTCCATCAATGCGACTCTACCATGTAGCGACTGTCGTTGGATGTTTGCTTTCCGACCGAGGTACTTTCCCTGAACTAACTTCTCTTGACACGTGCACACGTTGAGAGTTATATTGCGAAGGGACAGAATAGCGCACCGTGAGGACGCAGAGCCACCTCCAGGCAGACACGATCACAAGCAAGGCGCAAATTAGATGCGTCTACGGACTACAACGTGGTATTATTGTCCAGCATTCCATGGCAGCTGTGGAGAGGAACTTCCATGCCGTCAAACCTCCGTCTCAGCTTCCACCTCGTACGCCTCGTCTCCATCGCTTCCCTCGACTCTCTTTGCCCCCATCCTGCATATCGCCACCTTTGTCACGGGCAGGTCATCCGCCCACGCATAGTCACCGTACCGACTCAGCACTTCCCGCGCGTCAATCGTCAGCCTCTCTCGCCGCCTGCCCCGGCCGCCGCCGCCCTTGACGTATATCGTGTTCACCACCGTGGCGTGCAGCAGCAGGGGCCGGCCCTCGTCCTCCATGAGGCCCGAGTCGCGGAACGGCTTGCGCAGCTGCTCGCAGAAGCGGTAGAGGATGCCTTCGGCGTCGGTGGGCGGCGCGTAGAGCACCGAGGTCTTGGACACGGCTTGCATGGCGTGCAGGCCGCGGATTGTCACCGACAGTCTGCTGTCGCTCGGGGCTACAGGAACGGCAGCGAGTCTTGCGTCAAGAGGCTGGGCCCTCACTTCGGCCAGCACCTCCCGCGGCTTGAGACCCGCGAGGACCTCCACCGCCTTGGCCACGTCATCCGGCTTCAGGCTCATGACCCCCAGCGTCAGGTGCAAGGTCCCCAATGGCCTGACGGCACCCGCCGGCAGTCCAAAGCTCACGGGGCTCGTGGCGTCGGCCCGGAATGCGGCCCAGCTCCTGGCCAGCTGCGGCCCCGCGAGCGGGATGCACAGGAAGTGCGTCGGCGCCGGCTTGGGCGGCATCCCCTCCGGCTCGGCTCGTGCTTCCGAAACAAGGTCCCCTCCGTCGGTTCCCTTGCCGGCCGTGTGCGCCCTGCAGGTCGGTAGTCGTGCCGGGCCCCTTGTAGCACTTGAGACGAGACGAGGAACCCTGCACCGACATCAGAACGTGACGTCAACACGATATCCGTGACCTCATGGAATCGGATCGCGGCCGTGTCACAGGTTGGAACCTGACCGAGACCGACCAGGTCCAAAGTCAAAACCGACACGAGGGCTCGCCAAGCCGGCAAAATGAAGGGGAAGAAGGAGAAAGCACCCGGGCCAATCAACGCACCAAAGCGTAGGTGCCTTTCGTAGCCAAGCTTCGTGCGAGCACGAAAGTCAGCTAAAAAGCGCAGTGTAGTGGGGTGCAGGGAGGCCGATGTGGTGATGTCGAAGTGAAGTTGGCCGACATATGGTTGCGACTTGCAGGTCTGAGATCCAAGATTCCCAACCCCGCAATCGAGAATCGCCCAATGTTGGTTGGCACCTCTCATGAGCATCGACGCCTCGGCCCACTGTGAGCACCCTGTTCGACAATACTCTTGAAACGGCACCACGGACACGTGCTCGTCGGGTTCGGGCATATCTGAATACCGGGAAAAGACACAGCAGTGCTCTGTCTGTAGCGGTTATCCAGGTACAACAAGCGTTATGACATCTGCACCGCCTGTGCATGGATTCAAATCATCGTGTCGACCGTCAACGTCATCGACAGCCCTCCCTCTCTACATGACTCATTCCCCTCTCTCCACCTCTCTATCTGCACCTCATAAGGAATGTGCCATTGTGCAAACATCTGCAGGTGCGCAACCCCCAGCGTACATGAATCACCCGCCAACCCCCTTGCATAATACAAATGCCGAGTCTGGGCTGTAGACGCTTCGTCCACTGCTGCAGGCTTGCTCTCCACCACGGCAGTTTCAGATGCCTGGTTCATCCATATCTCTCCATCATCATCGGGTCATGAAATATTGTAGTTGTATAGGTGGGTAAAGTCGAAGGTGAGCGGATATAGCCAAGACAGACAGCGAATAGCCATGCTTTGCCTCTCACTTCTTTCAACAGTTGACGCAAGTTGCAGTTCGCAGCCACCATTTGTCGTGCTGCAGACTGCGGTTCCAGCGCCGAGCGTTCATGTGGCTGTGCCAGTCTGCCCCATGAAGCTTCGGTGGGAAGGGTATCTAGGCGTCTTCGCTCTTTGCTTTGTCGTTCTTCTCGTAGTATCTCTTGAGCGTCCGCTCGACATCCTGGTAGTCGGTCTTGACCGTCTGGAGGGCCTCCTCGATGCGCCTCAGACACAGCTCGGAATCGGGTTCCGCAGAACCGTCCACGTTCTCCTTCTTGCCGAACCGCTGGATCTTCTCGCACCCGTCCCGAACTTTGACCAGTCCGAGGGTGGCAGATGAGCCCTTCAAGAAGTGGCCAAGCTGGGATAGCTCGTTGAGGTCACTTGCTTTCCTGTTTAGACAGGTAACAACAACGGTCAGCCAGTGCGTCATCTAGTGTAGAAATCCGGCATTGCACAGCATTGTCTTTCCGCTCAAGCTAACGGGTCGCGTATCGCTGGAAGGGCACGGCCAGGCCAAAAGGAGAGGAGGGGATGTCCGAGGAGAGATGGCGGGCAACTCACAGAGCCTTGTCCATGGACTCAAATGTCTCCTCAACCTGGTCAAAGAAGCCAAAGACGATCGATGAGCTGAACTCGAGGTCGCCGGGCTCGTCCATTTCGAGGATCTGGTTAAATGTGTTCATGTCGACGGCATCTCCAAGGTTTAGCTCGCCCTCGTCGGTGGCAGTCTACGTCGACATCTTGTCAGCACCGTGTCACAAGATGAGATGAGCGCGGGGACTGCCGACCTTTTCCTCGACTGGCGCCATGGTGAATGTATTCTGCGTCTGTCGCGAGGGAGGTGATGGCGGGGGGAGGGGTAAAGGTAAGTGAGGGTGAGAGGGGCGTATGAGTGCCTGAAGCCACAAAACGACAGACAAAGCGGGTCGCAGTGGAGAGGATGAGAAGTGCGGATTCGGGACGAGACGACAATCAGTCGCGATTAAAGATGCTGCAAGGGTTCGAGACGCTTGGTTGTCGTGCGAGATCGTGCGCCCCTTGAGCACTAGGCGACAGGTACTGGGGATGCAGAGGAGCTCGAGCACGACCAGGAGGCTGGCGGTGGTGGTGTTGGTCGAATGAGCGAATGGGCGAATGGGCGCAACGCGGGATGTGGCGCGCAGGATGCTGCTGTGGCCGTGGCTGCACCGCGCGAAGATGGAGGCAGTCTTCAGCAATAATAGGAGCTCGGGTACGGACGGAGAAGGTGATTAGAAGCGCGGCCCGGATACCAGGGTCGTCGAGGGAGTAGGACGGGACGCTGCGCCTCGCTCCAAGGTCAAAAACGGCGGCGGAGGATGATATGTTTTGGGTAGGTCGACGTCAGGCAGGGCTTGCAGTCTAATACTTTTTGCCCAGGTCCTAGGGAGGAGCGTCCGTTCTGGGCTCTGGGCACGGCGACGAGCACAGGTGTGGGTACGGAGTACGGGTAGAGAGGCGCCTCTGCCAAACAACGTCAGTGGGTGAGGGCGAGATTGAAGAATTGGCCTCGGCGGGCCGCTGGTGGGGGCCAGCTGTGACGGTGTTGCGCGGCGGTTGGCGCCGGCGCGCTGCTGACGGAGAGAGGACTGGAGGGAGGTGAAGTGGCACTATTGCGAGATAGGAGGGCACTATCGAAGCGGATGAAGATGAAGCGATGGGGCCGGCCTGGGACGGGATTGCGTGCCAACGACGGAAGATGAGGGATCGCCAGAGACGGAGATGCGCAGGGGACGAGGCTGTCTATTTCTCTCTTGCTTGTCCGTCTCTGCGATGGAGGGGGTGCCTTGCCCTGGTCCCACGGCCGAGTCTGCATTGGGTCGTGAGACGTGGGGAATGAAGAGGCTTTTGGGAATGCGTCTTGCGCCAAAGAGCGGCGACTCCTCACCATGACCCTCTAGTGCTGTTCTCCTGCACAGCTACTCGTAGTGGTAGCTCCGTACGTGCAGGGAGAGCAGGGGGGGCAGACTCCAGACGGCGCGGGCAGCGGGCAGAGGATGACGGGACGACGGATGACGGACGACGGGAGGGTGAGACGATTCCGGGAGAGGAGAGGGCTTACTTACTTACACACGGCCAGATGGGGGTTCAAAACGAGAGTCGGCGCGACGAGAGGCGGCGGCAGGGGCCGAGCGAGAGGCGAGAAGCAAGAAGAGCAAGAAGAAGAGCAAGAAGAGCAAGAAGGCGTCGAGAAACGAGAGACGACTGCCGCTGCAAAGCGTCAGGGCGCGTCGGCGTTATATTGCAGCGGGCGGGTGAGGGTGTGTAACGCACCGGTGCAGAGCGTGAGGCGGAGAGAGCTGGAGTTGAAGGCCGAGAAGTCGAGTTGTTGTCTCTTCTCCCTGTGCAGTTGGTTAGCACGAATACTGCAAGCACTTCCGTTTTGCACTGCACCTCCCCCTGCCTGCCCGGCCCCTCGGCGGGGCTCGAACCCATCAGACCGACGTCGACAGGGGGAGCGCAGCGGTTACATCATTGGACCCCTCCATGGCTCCCAGTCAGCGAGTCCGTCCAGTCTCCCAGTCTCCCCGTCTCCCACCACCCACAGCCAGGCCACGCCACTTGTTGGACCACGTCTCCAGCACAAACGGAGGCACCTCGACTGCAGCCGGTGAGCTGGCGCTGGCGCTGGCACCCGCGCCCGGGGCCAGTCACGCTCGCCCCGCCTATCGGATCCACGCGGCATCATCATTGCCCTGCCATCGACGGCGCTGCCAAGCCGACGGCCTCGCTCGCGAGCCCTCCACAGCCGCTGCCACGGAGGGCACCTGTGCACCACCAGTCCAGAACGTACAGGGACCAAGGGACGTAAGCACCCGGACCGCCGGGAACGCGGCTGGCCGCCACCCGCCAACAGCCCAAGATCCAGATCAACCGAAGA
The DNA here is from genome assembly GCA_024340025.1 of Tolypocladium tundrense. Classification (NCBI taxonomy): domain Eukaryota; kingdom Fungi; phylum Ascomycota; class Sordariomycetes; order Hypocreales; family Ophiocordycipitaceae; genus Tolypocladium; species Tolypocladium tundrense. The sequence goes on along the minus strand of JALHBX010000330.1, from coordinate 20,844 downwards.
AGCCACAAGCACAAGCCAGTCTCTTTTGCTCTCGTGACACCTGCGAGCTGTGCTGTGCTAGGCCCTAGCTCCCCTCTCCACCCATCCACGGGCTTTTCTGGAACACCGTCGACCGTGCTTCGTGCAACAAGTGATTGGTTGTGCACCGCAGTCATACGAAGAATTGCCTCTTGGAAGAACACCTGTGCGACCAACCACGGGCAGTAATATGCTGCCCGCCCGGGCGAAGCTCCGTCGAGCCTGTGACTGGCCACGTCCGTTGTCGAGCTGATCCCACTTCATTGTTCCCAAACGGGGCCAAGATCGCCGCCCGCCAAATCCCATCGTGTCGAGTGCGCCGTGCGACCGGTTTGCGGAGAAGACGCTGCTTGGTGCTGGCACCTCGTGGAGTCACTGGCACTCGAAAGGGCCCAAGCAAGGAGAACTCAGCGCCAAGGGGCTTTAAACTCTGATGTCGTCGAAACAGCTCATGAGGCTGCGCCTAGTGGCATGCTTCCGCCGTTGCTCGTATCGTCCCACTCGCGCCGCTCGTCCTCTCACGCAGGGACCTTATAAACGCCCATTTATAAAAAAGGGGGCAGCCAGATAGTCATGCCCTATTCGCAATACAGTCGCAGCCCGTCGCATCAACCACGCAAGCATACACTGTGCTTTCATGAATGGATGTTTAGAGCCGGATCCAGCGCCGCGAAAGCGCAAGACGTTGCTTGGCTACGCTCCGAACTTCGGAGGACTTCCCTGCCCAGCTTCTCTCGTGCAGCAGCGGACGTCATATTGCTTCTGGGCACCACCCTCACGCGTCATCGCATGCTCCGTCCAAGTTCTAGACCTTTTCCTATCCTACATACCATCCCACCGATGGCCGCGGCGACGATACCAAGGCCCGACTGAGGATCGAGACCCAGAAGCTCAGACTGGACATTTGGCGCACAGTCGGTCGTGTGAGGCTTCTCCTTGGCTTTCGAGGGTCTCGGCGCCGTTTGCTATCTGGCACTTCGGGTTTCGGCATCGGACCGTTTCCCCGCTTCGCTGCCCACCAAGGAGCGTCGAAATGAAATTCGTACAACCGTCTTCCGGGAATTTGGATCGCCGGCGCCGGCGCGGCGATCCCAGCATCGGTGCGGGCGCTGCAAGCATCGATGGCTGGTCCTGGCCGCGCTGGAGCTGCCCAACTGTGTCCAGATACAGAGCTTGTTAATTTTGTGCGCCGGTGATTTTCGGCAGTTTCCTATGAGGTAAGCTTGGGAGAAACGATGGGGTTGTGATATGCCAAGATGCTTCGCTCCCGCGCGTGGGCTACGGACTGAAGAACCAAAAAGAGTAACGACTATTCCGACCGCGTGCTCCAAATGTCGGATTGGGGGCGGACAGAAGCTGACGAGCGCACCGTCGGGGGTTTGCAACCTGTGACAACGAGACATGCGCTCCGGGCCGTAGCTGTAGCACTCTTCGAGCGGATGCGAGCAAGCACGGCTGAGTCAACCTCCTCAAGGATCTACTCACGTCTCGTCACCAGCCAAGACATGGCGCCAGATGTAGAAGAGCAGCAGAACACTGCAAGATGGCAGACGGGTGGCAGTTCCCTGCCTTCGTCGCCAATATATTAATATAACAGACAAATACATAGACCCAGCGCCAGCTTCCTTTTCCGAGCTGACGTACAGCTTCGCCAGTAGATGCAAGGCCGTTGATTCTCGTCGTACTCCGTATTACAAGCTCAAAAGACAACCTTGGAGGCCACGCTCAGCAGCCACGCAGCGTCCTTCCACCCGCCCTCGTTCGTCGCAGGAGGCGGCATCCGTTCCAGCGGCGGCGCGTTGGACACGCCCTCAAAGTGCCTGCCCGACCACCCGCCGCGCCCCGACCGCGCCAGGTCCTCCTCCGTCAGGGACTCGTCGTCGTCCTCGTCGTCGGATTCTTCCCCGTTCTCGTCGACGGAGAAGAGCGACCAGCCGATGACGTTGCTGATCCACGAGGCCTGGCCCGCGTGCCCGCGACGGACGAGGCGCCGCACGGCGGCCTCGTCCTCCTGCGCCGTGTCGCGCTCGAGCTCCTCGAGCCGCTCGTCGAGGTTGACAAAGTCGGGCCCCGCGACGCTGGCTTCCCGGCTGGCGAAGTAGGAGCCGTCGCGGTCGGGCGGCGTGCCCGGGCGGCTGCGGCTCTCGCCCATGCTGTGCGAGCGGCTGTTGAAGCGGCTCGGGAAGCGGCTGCCGTTGGGCGTGGCGTCGTCGTCGTCGCCAGAGCTCCCGCGTCGGCTGGCGAGGCGCTCGCGGGCGAGCTCCTGCTCGAACGCCTCCTCCTCGGCGTCGCGCATGCCGGTGAGGCTCGTGGAGCTCTGCCTCGAGACGAGCCAGGCCTGGCCCTTGTACTCCCTCGCCTCGGCGCTCATCAGCGCGCCCGTGCGCAGCATCCAATCGCTGTCGTTGCGGTCCCCGGGGCCCAGCAGGCGGTCGTCCCTCCGCCGCCGGGGCGTCGCGGCGCCGGACGCGGGCCGCCTCGCGAGGTGCGACGAGGACTTGCTCTTGGTGATGGGCCCGCTGGGCGCGGACGGGTGGCGGGCGTGCGAGCGCGAGCGCAGGGGCGTCGCGGCGCGGGAGAGGAGGCGAGGCGTCGTCGGGGCGGACCGGCCCTGCAGGTAGGACCCCGTGCTGCGCGGGGGGTCGGGGAGGAAGTCGTCGTCGTTGAGAGGGAGCTTGGCGGTCAGCGGCGCGAGCGAGAGGTGGTTGACGTTTGTCGAGGAGCGGTTCATGCGCCGGGCGCGGTCGGCGTGCTGGTTGTAGGCGACGTCCATGATGGTGGTTCGGGTTCTCGGCGTCGCCTTGTGGCTGTAGTGTCCGACGAAGCTGGGGGGGCTGTCAAAATCGCACAGGCGCTTGATGCTCGCGGCGGAGAGGAAGAGAGGCGAGGGGGGTCGCGATCTAGATCGGGTGGTTGGTTGGTTCAGGTTGGCAGCCCGGCGGGACGTGGCGCCTGTTATTAAGAGCATTCCCGGGGCGCTGGAGGGGGCGGCAAAAGCAACGAAGCCCTACCCAGGCCGAGGCCGAGGTTGACCAGGGTAACATGAAGATGCCTCTTCCACATCGGGCATCCCGAGGCGGCGCCGACTATCGCGAGATCGATATCATGAGATCTGACTCTAAAAACAGTCACTGGCGATGTTTCTCATCGGTCGACGATGGTCATGCGATGGGGTTCCTGTTCCCGCAAGTGACAGCCGTGCGATTGGACCGCTGTCCGCGAGAGCCCGCTGCCAAACACGCAAAACACCTGACGAGAGACGACGGCAGACGACCAGCTGGCCCCAGCGTTCCATCCGCCAATGCACGCAAATTTTCATGCTGCATGGCGCCGCGGCTGGGGTGGCGAGACGACTCATGCCATTGCGTCCCGGATACGAAGCGCAGCTGCTTCGCTTCCCCGGCACGGGCTGCGGTCCGTTTGGCATGTTGGCTCGCGCCGTGCGGCCGCGCCGCTGGTCCCGATTCCGCCCGCGCGGTCCACCCTGACACGGCACGGGAGCGGGTTTAACCTGCGGACCAGTGCGGGTGACGAGGAGTTGGAAAGTGCCAAAACCGGATCAGGCGTGGTCTGGTTTGTCTTGTCGGTCTTTGCGGAGAAGGCCGTCCTATCCCAACCATCTCTTCGTCGTCAATCTCGTAGCTTTCAGGTCCGTCTTCTCCAGGCCAAGCCCCGGACACGAGCCTGGTGGCGGGATGAGCCTCGTCAAGGACCGGTCCGCCAGGTTTTGCCTTCAATAGACATGCCGAGGTCTGCCAGGTAGCACGCTCCATTGCGTCCGGGCCAAGTGGCCGCTGACCGATCTCAGTGTTGGAGCAACACATGCGCTGATGAGACGGCCCTCTTCAGCTGCACTACGCCCATTTGAAGCAAAAGAACCTTTATGGGGACGATTGTTATAGCGACGACAAATATGCATTAGATTTCCCTGCCTTCGCCCAACGCCTCCCTTCCCTCGTATGACAAGAGACAATGCGGTTACACCTGGAATATGCAATAAACCCCGTCCAGTCTAGTTCGTGAGCCTGGTTCGTTACAGAAGTGAAATAATTACAGTGCATGGATTCCCTGCAGCCGTGGCTGTTCAAAGGCCAGGACGTCTCCTCGGATCCCAGCTTCGGCATAACCCGAGGATTGGTTCAAGACCACACGCCCAGAGCCGCAAGTGCCGTGAACACCATCAGCAGCCTCTTGCTTATGCGCGCTTGCTCGCTGCCAGAGGCTCGATCCGGGTTGGGTCCCACGGGCGCCTGGATCCAGTCTCGCGGAACCTGCGCCATGAAGTCGGACCAGTAGTCGCCCATCAGGCGGTACCCTCGGTTCGTCGGGTGGATGCAGTCTCGGAGCTGCGAGGTGGGAAAGGACGTAAAATTCGCGGCGAGGACGTGATGGCCGTCGTCGAGGCGCCGCTGGACGGCGTCCGGGATCAGGCCCTGGAACTCGTGCGTCGCGGGCGACTGCGCCGGGTCGCAGGTGTCGATGATCATGGCGACGAGGATGACGGCGTCGGGGCACGCCTTGATCATCTGGTCGATGAGGGCGCCCAGGCGAGTGACGGCGCCACGAGGGTCGTTGCCTTCCGCCGAGACGGCATGGTTCGGGTTCATGTCGTTCGTGCCGGCGTGCAGGAGAATGATGTTCGGCCTCTGCTTCAAGGACGGCCCAATCTCATCCGAAATGTACTTGATGGTCTTGCCGGGCCATCCAGCCTGGCGAGCGGCGCCTGGTGTCAGTATGACGATGCATCACAGGATGGGTGGTATACGGTAAACTCAGTGATTGACGTACAAAGTAGCCGTCGCTCATCGTTCCGTCAGTAGTCACGGTTCCCGCAAAGGTAACGCTGTCTTCTGAGGCGCAGCGTCAGTCGCGCGCTGCTTGGCAGTGTCTCACAAGGCAGCGAACTCACTAGACAGGTCGTCTCGCAGCTGGAGCCGGTAGCCGTTGCCATCACCTCCGCCGGTGTCGCTCAGGGTTCCAAGAGTAATGGAGTCGCCGGCGCAGAGGATGCGTAGCTCGGTTCCCTGCTTGATGGCCTTGCCCACGGCAAGATCCAACTTGTCTGATGGGTTGAGGACCCCCGGCGTGGCATTTGCCCTCGCAACCTGTCCGCGGTCTACATTGTCGGCGAGGATGACTTGTTTCGGCGAGGCAGCAGTGAGCCCGAGGAGACAGGAAACGACGGTACTCGCGGAGGCCCTCATGGAGATTGGTGACGGGAGAAGCGCCGCCGGCTTTGGAGGAGGCTCGACTGAATCGAAGAAAGGCTCTCGTTTAAGACCATGGCGGCTGAACGGGCTTTACTGGAGCTGACGTCGTTCTAGTCGTCCGGAGTTGGTTCGCCTCGGTGAGATTATCGACGCCGCCGCATCCCGATCCACTGCCCCCACCGAGTTAGGCAGATGAGCCAGGGATCCGGCCAGCCTTGCCAGCATCATCTTCCTCCAGCGCAGCTGGAGGCTTTTGGCGATAAACTGCGGCCACGTTTGATGGAATGAACTCGTGCAAGCAAAGCGAAGCTGATGGGCAGCTCAAACTGTCCTCGACGGGTGCTACACGCGGCAAGGCGAGGCGGGAAGCGAAACGAGGCGACGACGCACAACGTCAAGTGTCGATGCAGGCAATTCTTGAACTCGGCCGATACTGGGGAGCCCTGCCTCCCGCATAGCCGCCCGTCCGCCGCCAATCTCTCTCAGCCATGCATCGGCTCCACGATGCTCGCACGAGAAGAGAATCTTTCATCATGAGCCAAAATTGTACGTATACGACGGGACTGGACGAGGAGCTCTTGGCAGGTCGACGGGTTCTGAATTTAAAGGGTAGCTGAACGGCTATGTTGCCGCGCTTTGACGCCTGCTTACTCGTGCATTGTCTGTGCTTGCGACCATCATAGTGAAGCTTGCGATGAAGTCGGGACCTGTGCTGCCAACCAGGGTCTGTTCGTGAGGTGATCGCTGGAGTCACTGTGAATGACATCTTTAGTGAAGGCCGGCAATAGCGCGGGCATTCGAGACTGGTGCGGCAGGCGGCTGCTGCACTAACGACGCACGGATCAACTGGGCGACTTGTGCATCGCTAGCGCAGCGTTATGCAAGCATCGAACAAAATTTTGGTCAACCCATTGCACAAGCTGTGGTTGGTTCAAGACTCAAGTGAAGACGCGCCCAGACGACTGCAAATTCGGCCGTTCAAACGACACCCTCACTCAATATTCCGGGAAATTCTCGGGCCCTCTGGGAGGCTCCCATGCGCTGATCGGCAAAAGGAGTGCACTGAGCCGCCGCAGCCGCGATGCGCAACCTTCGCAACGTCCGCTTCGGGCGGTGGACGCATCCCGATATCACGTCGACCTGCTGGGACCCGGAGAGGGACGAGCTCCTCTGTACCGTTGGGCCTACGGCACAGAGCTCTGGCATCGAGCTGGTGAGAGTCTCGGAAACGCATCCTGTGTGAGTCTGCGCGTGGAAGAGGCACCAACTGGGTTCCCGCTGACGTGGCGCAAGTTCATATAAAACCGTCGCCAGCTGGGATGCGCCCAGCCCAAACCCGGACCTGCTGGTGGACAGAGTTGTCAGCATCCAGCATCTGAGCGGGGCCGGGACGACGTGTCTCGTCTTGGAGGGCGGAGACATCATCACCGTCCAGGAGGACCAGCTCTCCGACGATGGCGCGCACATCGAGATCGTGGGGTCCATCGACGCCGGCATCGCTGCGGCGAGATGGTCACCGGATGAGGAGCTTCTGACAGTGGTCACCAAGGCCGACACCGTCATCTTCATGGGTAGCACGTTCGACCCCATCGTCGAGGTGACCATGACGGCAGGCGATCTCAAGGCGTCCAAGCACGTCTCCGTGGGATGGGGCAAGAAGGAGACGCAGTTTCAAGGGCGAGGCGCAAAGGCGCTGCGAGATCCCACGATCCCCGAAAAGGTCGACGAGGGCGTCCCCAGCCCGCACGAGGACGGCACGGCAACCATCAGCTGGCGAGGCGACGGCGCGTACGTCGCCATCAACTCTGTTCAGGACGGCTGCCGGCGCGTCGTCCGCGTTTACTCCCGTGAGGGCGAGCTCGACAGTGCCAGCGAGCCTGTCGACGGGCTGGAGGGCGCTTTGAGCTGGCGGCCATCGGGGAATCTGATGGCGGGTATCCAGCGCCTGGCTGATCGGGTTGACGTCGTCTTCTTCGAGCGCAACGGTCTTCGTCACGGCCAATTCACTCTACGCTCTCCCGGCGGCTCGGTCATATCTCAGAGCAAGATTCGACTCGAGTGGAACTCTGATTCTACGGTCCTCGCCGTCGTTCTTCAAGACACTGTTCAACTGTGGACTATGGGCAACTATCACTGGTACCTCAAGCAGGAGATCCCCATGAACTCTGGCATTTCTTACCTTTCATGGCACCCTGAAAAGGCCCTTCGCCTCGCTGCCGCAGCTTCTGAAAGCGCCGTCATGGTGGAGCAGATATTCCACACCACCAGAGGATCGTGTCGGCCGCCGTACGACAACGGCGCCGTCGCAGTCATCGACGGCGAAACCGTCAAACTTACGCCCTTCAGGACGGCCAATGTGCCGCCGCCAATGTCCCTGTTCGATATCGCTGCCGATTCTTGCGTTGTCGATGTAGCGTTTGGACATCGAAACGAATCGCTGGCTGTCATGCACAGGAAGGGCGTTGACATCTACGACATGCCGATGAAGAATGGGCGGTCCACCGAGCCGCGGCTGAGAGCAAAGATGCCCTTCTCGGCGGCGGTGGTTCCTGAAAAGCACATCCCCTTGCGGATATCCTGCGCCGCTGATGGAAGTTTCCGATGCATCGGCTACCAAGAAGGCTCCGGCCTTTTGCACTGTATCGTTGATGTAGATGCTGGCCAGGTTGACCCTCTGGACTGCAAAGAAATGCTGGTATCTACCGCGACGTATGAAAATGAGGATTCGATAGAGGGCTACGGTCAAGACCTGTCGGGAAACATATTCCAACTGTCCAAGTCTGACTGCGAGTCACTGGCGATCCAGTTCCCGACTCACCTCCCCTGGTTTGAGATCAGCAAGCCGCAGGACATCGTTACCGCATTCGGCCTTTCGAGGAACGGGCACATATACGCCAACTCGAGATTGCTGGCCAAGAACTGCACCTCTTTCGTCGTCACACCGAGCCATCTGATTTTCACGACCAGCAACCACTTTGTCAAGTACGTTCACTTGACGCCCGACGTCGAAGGTAGGTTCCCACGCAGCTTCGATTTTCCTTTTGTTTCACGCGACTGACAAATGCATAGCTCTGGAGGTCCCGGGAGACGACCCCGAGAAAGACGAGCGGTGTCGTAGCGTCGAGCGCGGGTCTCGTCTGGTCGTCGCAGTTCCCACCAACATGAGCATCGTTCTTCAGATGCCACGCGGAAATGTCGAGACCATCTTCCCGCGAGCAATGGTCGTTGCTGGCATCCGCAACCTCATCGACGAGAAGAACTATGCGCGTGCATTCTCGTACTGTAGGACTCAGCGCGTTGACATGAACATTCTGTATGACCACCAGCCGACGCAGTTCCTGGCCAATGTTGGGTTATTCTTGGACCAGCTCAAGGAAGTATCATACATCGATCTCTTCCTCTCGTCCCTCAGGTATGCTCTCCTTGATTGTAGTTACCGATTCCCCTCAGCTAACCATGTTGCAGGGAGGAGGACGTCACGCAGACAATGTATCAAGACACCAAGCGCTCGCGGACTCAACCACCCAACGCACCTCTCGAAGCCAGTGCATCTACTCCCTCGGAACCCACCGGTTCCAAAGTAAACGCCGTGTGCGATGCTCTCCTCAAAAGCCTCCAGCCCCGAAAGGCCACGAATCTCCAAAACATCATCACGGCCCACGTGTGCAAGGTCCCGCCCGCCATGGGCGACGGCCTGACCCTTGTCGCCGAGCTGATGCAGGAAGACGAGAAGCTGGCCGAAAAGGCGGTCGAGCACATCTGCTTCCTCGTCGACGTCAACCGCGTGTACGAAGACGCCCTCGGGCTGTACGACCTCGACCTGGCACTCCTGGTCGCGCAGCAGTCGCAGCGGGACCCGAGGGAATACCTCCCCTTCATCCAGAACCTCCACGTCCTGCCCGAGCTACGCCGCAGGTTCGAGGTCGACGACCACCTCGCGCGCCGGTCCAAGGCGCTCGCCCACCTCCAGGCCCTCGACGCCTTCGATGAGCTGTGCGGCTACACCACCAAGCACGCGCTCTACCAAGAGGCCCTCAGGCTCTACCGCTACGACCAGCCGCGACTCGACGCCCTCACGGACCTCTATGCCGCGCACCTCGAGTCGAAATCCGCCTTCCGCGAGGCCGGCCTCGCGTACGAGTCCCTCCGGAACTACACCAAGGCCACCAACTGCTACCGCGCCGCCGGCGCAGCCTGCTGGCAGGAATGCCTCTACACAGCGCAGCAGCAGTCCCCCCCGCTCTCCGCCAGCACCATGTCCGACCTGGCCACCAGCCTCGCCGATGCCCTCTGGGAGGCCAAAGACTACCGCGCCGCGGCGACCATCCACCTTGAGCACCTCGCATCCCTCGAGACGGCCGTCAAGTGCCTCTGCAAGGGCTACCACTTCGCCGAGGCCATCCGCCTCGTCGTGCGGCACGCCCGCCCGGACCTCCTCGAGAGCGCCGTCGACGTCGGCCTCGCCGAGGCCCTCGGCAGCACCACCGAGTTCCTCGCCGACTGCAAGGCCCAGCTCCTCGCGCAGGTGCCCCGCGTGGCCGACCTGCGCCGCCGCGCCGCCGAGGACCCCCTTGCCTTCTACGAGGGCGAGCGCCCCGGCGGCGGCGACATCCCCGACGACGTGTCCGTCGCGGCCAGCTCGCGCCTCAGCACCAGCGCCAGCCTGTTCACGCGCTACACGGGCAAGGCCGGCAGCGTGGGCACCGCCGGCACGGGCGTCAGCCGCGCCACGAGCAAGAACCGCCGCCGCGAGGAGAAGAAGCGCGCGCGCGGCCGCAAGGGCACCGTCTACGAGGAGGAGTACCTCGTCAGCAGCGTGCGCCGCCTGGTCGAGCGCGTCGCCGCCACGGCCGCCGAGGTCGAGCGCCTCGTCTTCGCGCTCGTGCGCCGCGGCATGGCGGAGCGCGCGCGCGCCGCCGAGGCGCTCATGGCCGACGTCGTGGCGGCCTGCGAGCGGGCCGTCGCCGAGGTGTTTGCCCCGGCGCGCGGCGAGGACGATCACAAGGACGGCGGCGAGGACGACGGCGCGTGGAGGCCCACGACGGGCGGCGACGCGGTGTTGCAGGACTGGATGGAGGGGCGGAGCAAGAGGCTGGAGCCGCCTGTGGTGACGGGCATGAAGAGACTCGCTCTCCTTGGTTGATATCCATCATGCAAGATACAAGGGGCGCTCATATAACGGTTCAGAATCTACAATGTCTACGATGTCAAGTCCTGAAAAGTCTCGTTCGATTCGTGCCAAGCAGGTATCCCCGTGTTCGCCTCCGCTATGGAAAGAAGTCGTCCGCACAGGGCCCCCCCTCAAGTTATGTAAAAGAAGCTATGGTACAATCTCGTAATGCCTATGAAATCGTCCAATGACCATGCATGTAAAGTGCTACGGCCAGGGGTGGAGGTTGGTCAGGACGCAATCGGACATGGAGAAATAGGGGGCTGCTCCGACAAGACTGCAGACAGCTGACATGACCCGGGTGGTGGTTCCATCAGGGCTCATCCGTCGTCGTCTTTATCGTCGCCGTTGCTTCATCCGTAGCCGGCGGTGCTGCCTCCTCAGCGGCTTCCGCTGCCTCCTCGTCGGCCTCGCTCTCGGCCTCGCTCTCCTCTTCGCCGGCCGGATCCTCGGGGATCATGCCGTTCTGGCGCTCCCAGACCTCGCGCCGTATCTTGTCGTCCTTGGCCTTTCTCGCGCGCTCGACCTCTTCGAAGCCGCCAGACTTCTTCAGCTTGCCCTCCTCGACAAAGCTGGAAATCTCGAGTTGCAGGGCGTTGCCCCGTCGGCTCTCCAGCTCCTTCTGGCGGATCTTCTCTGCGCGCTCGATGGCTTCCAGCCTGTCCTCGTGGTTGGGCTGCAGCGCCCTGACTTCGCCCAGGAGATCCTCTTTGGCGGCGCTCTGGTTTGCGCTGTTGCCGAGGCTGTTCAGCCCCTTGGCAAACTGCCGCGCAGTTCCCGCGCTGGCGGTCGTCCCGTTGTCCTTCATCTGCTCCTTGGTAGCCTGCTCGACGAGCGTGAAGGTCTCGGTGGCCTTTTCCAAATCGTCGCGCAGGTCCACGAGCAGGTCCTCCATAAGGCGGAGCTCGTCTCGGCCTTGGCACACGTCCTCGAGCTCCTTCTCCCAGATCTTGGTCCAGACCGGCTTCTCTTGGCTCATATAATCCTCCATCCGCTTCAGCTCCTTGGTGAGGCCAGTGATGTCCTTTGCGACGCCCTCGAGCTGGCGAGGCAAGGGTCGTACACCACGATGCACAACGTCCTTGCGCAGATCCTCCACCAGGTCCTGGAGATCGTCCACCTTGCCGACGAGCCGGTCGGAGTCGGTGTTGAGCTGCTTGCGTCCAGTGGTGACATACGAGTAGCCAGCGTCGCCATCAATGTCTGGAATAGCTGCCTTGGCGGCAACGGTCTTGACATTGGCGGCCTTGGTGCGGATCGAGGACATGGAATTTTGCACCTCGGACTGGAAGCTGGAGTAGGTCTGACGCAGGATCGCGAGATCTCGTTTGAGGCCTTGCAACTCGCCAAGGTGACCAGCGCCAAGTTTCCGACCAGGGCCAGCTACCACCTTCGAACCATCAGCGGTCGCAGACGTCATCGGTTGTGCCGTAGCCAGTCGGGCCAGTTCACTGGCAGTCTCTTGCTGCCGTTCAGAGACTCTTTGGAGAGTGGTGCCCTGGTCATCCACGTTTTGCTTGACTTCTCGGACGATCTTGGTGAGAGCCGACATGCCGTCGTCGATATGCCGCTTGACTTCGTCCAGTGCCTCGACGTTTAGAACGAGGACAGTCCGGTCCTTGACATCAGACAGGTCCTCCAGCTCGTGCCGTACACCAGATACAGGATCCTGTATGTAAATCTCAGGGAGGTCTGCCCCGTTTTGCTGCGTGTTCCATGAGAACTTTTCAATAAACGCGAGCTGCAAACGCCCAATCGAGAGCTCATCTCGCCCCTCGGCAAGCACAATCTTCTTAACCTTAGACTTATACTGCAGAAACAGCGTGAGATCCTTAGTCGGCGTCGGGGGCGGAGAGACCTGGAAATAGGACTCGTTTGGTTTCGTCTCCGGTGGCGGTGGGAGCGTGTGACCCTCATCCGCCTTTGCCTCTTCTTTCTCCTTCGGTTCAGGCTCCGCACGATTCGACTCGTCTGCGAAGGAGATGGGATCTTGAAGGGGGCCCCTGATGGTCGCACTCGGAGCATGCTTGTCGTCGGGGCTCTGGATAGCCGGGGTTTGAGCGGGTGCCGCGGGGCTTGCGGATGGTTCACTGGCAGATTCTTCGGACACGCGGCTCGGAATCCTGGCAGGAGAAGAGTCAAACCCACCGGCCCTAGACTGAGAAGAGAGAGTCCTGCTGTGGCGAACAGATTCGCGGGACTGTACAGCACGCAACGACTCGCGCGCTTCCTTTCTGCCTCTGTTTGGTATAGGAGTGTTTTGCGATGGCAACATTGGCACGGCATTTGCCGCACCGCCGAGATGTTTAGATATTTGATATTGAGAATATCGTCGAGACGCCCGCCGCTCCAGGTCGCCTCCCTTCTGCAGTGCTGCCAAGGCGCTGGATTGCTTGTCGGGCGGCGGAGGCGGAGGTGGAGGAAATGCATCGATGTTCAATTCTCCCGTCGAAGACACCGAGGGCATCGTCGTATCGTCTGCCGGGTAAGGTGGCATCACAGGGATATTCTGCATGGTGGTACTGGACAGGGATGACTGCTCCGACGTGACTGAGCCTCGGGACTGATCTCGCTGTGCATTGAAACGCCGGCTCGGTGACGAGTTGATGTTCGCCTGCTGTGGAGGCTCTCCACGCTGAGAGTCTGGGCGGTATCCGTTCTCTATGCCCTCTTCCAGCAAGTTTGTGAGACCGCTCGTGCCACTGCCCACGGTGCTGACGCTCGTCGTCCTCTCTGGAAGAGGGTTGCCGTCGCGGTCTCTTCCTTGCTGCTTTTGTCGTAGCCTCTGCTGCTTGCGCTTCAGTCCGTGGAGCAGGTTAATTATGATATCTCGTATTCGCGGCAAATATTTTTCCAGGCTCTCGGAGCTCGCCTCCTGGCTCAGGGTCGCCTCGAGGATGTGCCGCAGCGAGTCGGGGACGTTGCCCAGGTCGGAGGTGTCGACATTTATGGCCGTGAAGGCTCGGCATGCCATGTTGAACTCGTAGCCCAGTCGAACATAGACGTCGGAGACTTGGGAGTCGGTCGCCTGGCCGCGGGACCACTGCGTCAACGTCTCGAGCAGCTGCTTGGTCGCGACGAGCAGGTGGGTGACGCTCTTTTCTATCTGTGACAATGGCATGCTGGCACTGCCGCCGGAGCCCTGCGAACGATCAAGGAGGTTAGTTTTGGAGATCTGACGACGCCGCAGGTCAAATGCCCGGCGCCAAAGTCGTCGTGCGCGAGGCTTTATCATGACAGCAGGACTTCTCACTTCGCGGTTCAACCGTCTCGAGCTGCCACCGGTCTGGGCCGACCGGGACGAGGCTGTGGACGGGCGCGGCTGCATCGCCGTCCCAGGAGAACTGGGCCGCACGCTGGGCGGAGGGCCTGGGTCGGCCCCCGGGGAGCGGCGTTGCGCAAAGCCTCGCTGCGAGCCCGACGCGGCTTGCATGATTGCGGCTGTCGTGATATCGTCGGCAAGTCTCGCTCGTGTTTTGCGCGTCGGCGAAGTCGTGGTCGGGAGGATGGGGTTGCGACGGATGACGACGACAGTGACGGGTTGGTTGATTCGTATCCGTACTCGTAGAGTGAATGTTGATTTAGCGGGCGACGGCAGCTGGAGCACCAGCAAGAATAATCATCCTCTAACGAGCGACAAGCAAACACGCGGGGGGGCGAGGCGACACGCCGAGACAGCGAAGGACGAGCGTGGGATGGTTGTTGACGGAGGCGAGGGTCGTCGAGGATGAGTACGAGTACAGTCGGCTGTCTGGATCGGGGCCAGCGCCAGCAAGTCAGGTCCAGGTGATGGCGGGTTGGGCTGGCGAGGCGCCGATGGAGCCCCTGTCCCTGCGCCCCTGCAGCGCACGTGCCCTGGTTGTTTCCAGGCGCCCGTCGCCTAGGACCAGAGCTCGGCGACAGCTCCTCGAGCCTAGAGGCTTCCAAGCTTCTCCCTCTAAACCTGAGACAAGTCCGTGCTGCTACGTACGAGTATGCCCTCCGTTGTCGAGTGCACCCGAAGCATGGGTCAGGCGATGCACGGCTCCCTTTCCCGCTCGAAACTCGACACACTCGAGTACTCTGTAACCAGCGTCTAGCCGAAGCCGTCGTCGAGCTGCGAGCGGCCCAGGACAAAGTGGTACGACGGCGTAGCAGGGCAAATGGTGCGCCAAGTCCACGAGCTTGAGCGCGCAATGGTTTCTCCCGCGTTACCCTACACCACTCGTTGGATGCAAACGCAAGCAGCGGTTGGCTGGCTACGTTTCTGTTCCTCAAACAGAAGCTGGCTGATGGCTGTCGTGGCCAAACGCGTCAGCGCCAGAGCTATTCAGCCTTGATTCGCAATGGCTGGCCAGCTCGTGCCGCGTCAACCGGACATGTACATCATCATGACATGATAGGCGCGAGACACCGCCAGTGTCCGGCAAACCTGAGCAAATACAGACGATACAAAAAGAGAGGGAATACCAGCTGCATCAGAGCAAACACATACGACTGACGAGTCTTCAAAAACAACAAGCCTACTTACAAATTGCGCAACACACTGCTCAGTTGTCTTTCGACATGACTGCTATCAGGGTCGCCGTCATTGGAGCCGGCCCATCGGGTAGGCCAACTTCATGGACAAACCCCATCGTTCTGCTAACCCTTGTCAGGTTGCGCGCTGGCAAGACTTCTTCACCTCGGCGGCGTAGACGTCACCGTATTCGAAGGCGAGTCGTCGTCGGACTTCCGCCGTCAGGGCGGAACACTGGACCTCCACTCCAAGACTGGCATGGCCGCCATGAAGGAAGCCGGTCTGTTTGAAGAGTTCCAGAAATACGCACGCTATGAGAGCCAGTACATGGCCATTATCGACAAGGACCTGAAATACCTTCTAGAGCGACGCGCCGACGACAGGACTATGGGAGAACGCCCAGAGATTGATCGCGAGAGACTCCGAGAGGTGCTCATCGACTCTTTGCCTAAAGGGATGATCCGCTGGGGCCACCGCCTGCAGAGGGTTGAGGAGAGGACTCTGGTGTTTGAAAGCACCAAGGTGTCGGGCTTTGATCTCGTCGTCGGTGCGGACGGGGCGTGGAGCAAAGTGCGTCAAGCCATTGCTCCAGAGCTTCGACCGGAATACACCGGAGTCGCCATGCACGAGCTCAGCATCCCGGATGGTGAGATCGATGCGCCCGAAATGTACAAGACCGTCAACCGCGGCAACATTTTTGCGAGCAACGAGGGCCAGCGACTCTCGTTCCAGCAAATGGGCGACGGAAGCATCAACATCTACGCCGCCTACGTGCGCAAGGACGCAGACTGGATGGACCCGGAGAAGTGCGGCTACGATGCCAAGAACCTGGACGAGACGAAGAAGGCGTTGGGGGAGGAGTTCAAGGACTGGTGTCCGCAGGTGCGGGAGGCCCTGAACCGGGCGCAGGGGCCCTGCAATCCTCGGTCGCTGTACATCCTCCCCGTCGGAGCAAAGTGGGAGCACAAGCCGGGCTTCACCATTATCGGCGATGCGGCGCACCTCATGACGCCCTATGCCGGCGAGGGCGTGAACCAAGCGCTCGAAGATTCCATGATTCTGGCGCGCACCATCATCGAGGCCACTAAGAGCGGCAAAGACCTGGACGAGCAGATCCAAAAGTTTGAAGACGACATGCGCGCGCGTGTCGAGAAGGTCCAGCAGCTGGCTTACGATCTCTGCCAAGACTGGATGTTCACGCCTGGGGCTCCAAGGACGGTGATGCCGAAGGCCATGAGCCGGCATATCAGGTCGAGGGCGCCCTTTTACATGCAGCCGTTCATGATCGCGGGCGTCTACGTGTACTTTTATATGAAGAACCTGTACTTTTATGTGAAGAACCTCTGGAGCTAAGGACTTTGGTGTTCATGTGGTTTATTTGTCAATGACTGGCACACAACAAGCTGGAGCAAGGAGCTACTTCCACTTGTTTACGTATTATGAATCGAGAGGAAGCGATTGAGCTAGAGCATAATGAATAGGCTCGAAGCACATGCGCATCAAGATCCAAGCTTGCGGACGGCCTTCCGGGCCGGAGCCGACCAAAGTGAAGATGTAGGCCCCACAGCGGACGCCGAAGGCCGCTGCCGAAATGACGGCGTGAATGGCACGGTTCTTCCCTGCGGCGAGCGTTGTACGTCATTGCGGCATCATGGTTGAAAATAAAGGCCGGCCTGGGTTTCGAATGAACATCTCACCGCTTTCGAACAGGCAGCAGGGCGACGCGGACCAACCAATACACCCATTCTCCAATCCCCACACGTGGACTCCCGATCTTCATCATCGGAACCTCAGTCAACCTTACATAGGAACCACCAGAATGCCAGCAGAAGGCGTAGCCATTCTGCCCTCGGGCAAGAAGTCCTTCATTCCGCTCGAGAACAACCCCGAAGTCTTCACATCGCTCGTCCACGATCTCGGTGTCTCCGAGGAGCTCGGCTTCTACGATGTCTATAGCGTGGACGACCCCGATCTCCTCGCGCTCGTTCCCCGTCCCGCCCTGGCCCTCATATTCATCACGCCTCCGGGAATGTACAATGCCGTGCGCGACGAAGACGGCGTCGCGTACCATGCCGTGCGCGTGGGGGACGACATCGTGGAGCACGCGAGCGACCTGACGTACGACAAGAGCGGGGAGCACGAGCCGGTTATGTGGTTCCAGCAAACCATCGGCAACGCCTGCGGACTCATTGCGCTGCTGCACTCTGTAGCCAACGGAGCGGCGAGGGGGTTTGTCGAGGGCGGTACCCTGCTGGACGACTTGATCAAGAAGGCCACGCCGCTCAGGCCCGCGCAAAGGGCGGCCGCATTATACGAGAGCGAGGCGCTCGAGCAAGCGCACATGCGGGCTGCCAGACTGGGGAACACGGCCGCTCCGAGCGCGGAGAAGCATGCTGGCCATCACTTCCTCGCGTTTGTCAAAGGAAAGGACAACCACCTGTGGGAGCTGGAGGGATGTGTTGACGGGCCCATCGACCGTGGAGAGCTGGGATCCGGGGAAGATGTCTTGAGCAATTCGGCATTAGAGAAGGGAGTGAAGAGGTTCTTGAAGCACGCAAACGGAAACCTGGAGTTTAGCATTGTGGCCCTGGCAAAAAGGCACTCAGAGTAGTGCTTGAAGCATTACGTTGCATGAAGACTTCAGGGACATGCCGATGATGCGTCTTGTGATAATGGCAGGTGATAATCCGGGCGGCGGACATCTAAGGCGACACCCACCCAATGGGTCGGTAGACCCCGCTGGACCCCCTTGACCCCGTAAACTGGCGTCGCACCCCACTGCCATGCTTGCCAGCCGCAACCGTAACCAGATGGCATCCACATCCCTTCACCTCTCCATATTCCCGGCTTCTCCCACGGACTCGCGTCTGGCTCGCGGACGGAACAGCGACGCAGCTGCCCGACACCGCTGCCGCCAGCATGGACGGCTCTCGGGCGCCGTTGATGGCGAACGACCGCCACGAAGACGAGCTAGAGCACGAGGTGGATGACAACGACCAGCAGGACAAGGCGCACGAGACGAGGCCGGGAGTCTTTGTGCTGGCTCTGACATTCGCTGCGGGCATCAGCGGTCTGCTCTTTGGCTGTAAGTGTACCTTTGTACCGAGTATGGAGCTGCGGCTGATCTGCTGCAGACGACACCGGCGTCATCTCTGCGACTCTCGTCTCCGTCGGAACGTCCCTCTCGAACCGGGACCTCACCTCGATGGACAAGTCCATCATCACGTCGTCGACCTCGCTCTTCGCGCTGCTCATGTCGCCCTTGTCCTCCGTCCTCGCCGACAAATTCGGCCGCAAGCGGGTCATCCTCTACGCGGACGTCCTGTTCATAGTCGGAGCGCTCCTCCAGGCGGTCTGCTCGACGGTGCCGGCCATGGTCGCGGGGCGATGCATCGTCGGCGCGGGGGTCGGCGCGGCGAGCTTCGTCGTGCCGCTGTACATTGCGGAGGTGGCGCCGGCGTCGCACCGCGGCAGGCTGGTGACGACCAATGTGCTGTTCATCACCATGGGCCAGATGGTTGCGTACGTCATCGGCTGGGTGTTTTCCGCGTTCGGCTCCAAGGAGACGGGCTGGCGGTGGATGGTTGGGCTGGGCGCATTGCCGGCGGCCCTGCAGGGAGCGGTCCTCGTCTTCATGCCGGAGACGCCGCGCTGGCTAGTCAAGGTTGGCCGTTCGGCCGCCGCCACGCTCGTCATCCAAAGAGTCGGCGGCGGTGATGCGGCGTCCGCGCGGGATGCGGAAGCTGTCGTCAGGCAGATTGAAATCGAGGCGCGCGAGGAGCAAGAAGCCCAACGGCTGCGAGAGCGCCAACGACCCCGCTCATGGAAGTGGCTCGGAGCATGGCGGGAGCTCATGAGCGAAGGCAAGAACCGCAGGGCGTTGGCAATTGCTTGCCTGCTGCAGGGTCTCCAGCAGCTATGCGGATTTGTGAGTGTCCCGAGCTGCTCGTCTATCAAGGGTCGCTGCTGACACCTGCGCAGAACTCGCTGATGTACTTTTCTGCCACCATCTTCGCGCTCGTCGGGTTCAAGAGCCCGACCCTGACGTCTCTAACGGTGGCAGTCACCAACTTCTTGTTTACGCTCATCGCTCTGGGCCTCATTGACCGGATTGGCAGGAGGCGCATTCTTCTTTACTCGATTCCGTTCATGGTGCTTGGGCTCCTGTTTGCGGCGTTTGGGTTCTCCTTTCTCACGTTCAGCCAGACGGCCGACGTGCCTGACAACTCAGAGCACGGGGGCGCCGCGGGCGTTGTCCTGGCCAGCATCATGATCTACGTGGCGGCCTATGCGCTCGGCCTGGGCAACGTCCCGTGGATGCAGAGCGAGCTGTTCCCGCTGGCAGTGCGGTCCCTGGGCAGCGGCGTCGCGACGGCGACGAACTGGACGGCCAACTTTGTCGTCGGGCTGACCTTTTTGCCCATGATGGATGTGCTGAGCCCTTCGGGGACGTTTATACTGTACGCGGCGGTGTGCGGTGTGGGGTACTTGCTTGTTTGGCGGATATACCCCGAGACGGCAGGCTTGAGCTTGGAGGAGGCGGCGGCGTTGCTCGAGCATGGCTGGGGCGTTTGGTGATGGCCTGGATGATAACGATAAATTTTCAATTGAGCAAGTTCTACTTCGTACATGTTGTGCGGTTAACTTGAGCGAGACAGTGTGTTGATGGAGTTAACATATGACAAAGCCCGAACGTGGACCTCACACCCCTGCACCGGCACGATGACACGGGCCGCGGCCTGCATGCTTGGTAAGAATTACGTCGTCGTGCAGCAACAGCACGGGGATTTGCCGGGTTTCGAAACGACGCCCGGCACTCCGGGGGTTTGTAATGTCTTCGCTTCGCGACGGCGGCGCTCGCGGTTCCGAGGGCGGAGGATACGGGACGGTGTTTGAGCCGAAGAGCTGCTGCTCGCTATCTGAAAGCCCGAGGGTTAGATCGAATCGTGGATACGGGCAACAGTGGGCTGTGAGCGAAAGTCCGGGATGCCGTCGCAAGCCGAGCAGGTGTTGCAATGCGCGCCCAAACCACCAATGCCGAAGCCGCGTGCCGGGCGGCAGGTCTAGAAGAGACGGCGGCCTGGGCGGCGAGGAACTCTCTAGGCCGTTCCTCGACGATGTGGAATTGGGGATTACGAGTAATACCGCCGGGGCGAGGCGCCGCCCCCTGCAAGGCCCCCGCCGTCAATCCTTGCGGAAGACTAGACGCGGTTCCGATCCCGCGGAGAGTCCATGCCTCTCTTTAAAAGGAACTGCTTCCGCGCATCCGGGCCGGACGCCTGGTATCTGCATTTTTGTATTCCACGTCGCCGTTCTCTGTACGATTGCTCGACGAGCTTTATAATAGCCAATACACGTCTCAGAGTGCGCTCGGTCTAGTCCAGTCCAGACCACCGCCGCCGAGGCAGACGCCGCGACGAACCGCGACCCCACCGGACCTGCCGGCCAAATTTTCCCGTCGTCATAGGCCGGCCGGCAGGCAAGAGCAGCCAAAACACCATCTCGCTGGCCGCCTTGGCCTGCGCCGACGCTCCCCCCGCAACCCAATTTTCTCCCCCTTTCTCGCCAAACTCAATCGCCAGGCGGCCGCGTCGAGCGCATACACAGGCCCGACACTCGAGCGGGAGACGATCCGCGCGCCCTCGCCCGCCATGCCCATGGACATCGTGGACCGGGAGCTCGCCGACGCCGAGCGCGGCGCCACGCCCGAGCGCTACCGGCGCCGGGCCAGCAACGAGATCGAGCGCGTGCTGACGGCCTCGACGGCCTCGACGACGTCGTCGGAGCCCCGCGGCGGCGAGGCCATGCACCGCAACAATAACATGAGCCGCGTGTCGACGCAGAACGACCTCGAGCGGCACCCCACGGCGCTGAGCCGCATCGCCACGGCGCGCAGCCAGCACGTCGCCACCGTCGGCGGCGGCGGCACCCGCAGCCGCGCCAGCAGC
>JALHBX010000329.1:0-10253 GCA_024340025.1 Tolypocladium tundrense | reverse complement strand
GTTGCGTTGTTGCGTTGTTGCGTTGTTGCGTTGTTGCGTTGTTGCGTTGTTGCGTTGTTGCGTTGTTGCGTTGTTGCGTTGTTGTGTCGTTGTGTTGTCGCGTTGTTGTGTTGTCGCGTCGTCGCGTCGTCTTGCTGCCTTGCTGTGTCGCTGCGTTGCCGAACCGCTGTACTACACTTCTCCGTGCTTTCCGCTGACGACCACCTCTTGTTGTCCTTCAACCGTCGTCCTGCCGTCCGTACGCTCTCAAAAAACTACCCTTTGCTGCACTGCTCTCTCCTTTTCCTCGCCTTGACCGCTTGCTCGACGGCCCGTCTTTGCCCTGCCTTCTCTGTCTGCCTTGCCGTACTTGTCTGTTGTCTCTTCAACCGACGGCCTAACGAACCAACTGTCTGTGCCTACTGTCTGTGCCCGCTGTCGCCGGCCTTGCTTCTGACTCACTGCTTCGCCTGCCGTCCTGTCTCGTCGCTTCCTCGACTCACCACGTCAACGCTTTCCCAACGCTTCCCCAACGCCTTCCTCTCCCCCTAACCCTCTGCAAACGCACTCACCCTAACCTTCAACAACTACCCCTAACCGTCACCGTGAACGGACGCTCTTCTGACCACCTTACTGCCTCCTGCGTCCCCGTCCTTCCGTCCTGTGCTGCCTTGTCCGTCCGTCCGTCCCCAACAACTGTACCGCCCGTACGAAACGTGCCTGAACCGCTGCTGCCGCCCGCCACGACCTCGCTCTCGACCCCTTTGCCCTCCTTCTACTTGTTCCCCGTCCTTCCTGCCTCCCTGCTAACCTCGTACGTCGCGTTCCGCTCCGCGTTTCCTGCTGTCGCTGCTCTGTTTCGTCCTGCCTCTTGTTGTTTCCCGACGACGCGACCGCCTGTCTGTCCACAACTTCGTCAAACTGCCTCAACTCTTGCCTGCGTGCCTCTCTACTCCACCTCGTGTCGTCGTGTTTCCTCAACGCGCTTCTGCTTGTCTGCTCGTCTGCCTGTCTTTTTTGCCCGCTGCCTGACTGCTTCTTTCTTGTCGTCCGGTCGTCCCTGCCTCTTGTCTGCCCTGTTGTCGCTGCCGTGACTGTCTCTTCCGCCTCCTGTCCCACCTCCTTGCCTCCTCGGCACACCCAACCGACACAACGCAACTCCTCTCCCAACCGTCCGCAAACGCACTCACCCTGACCTTGACCTTGAACGGACGCTCTTCTGTCAACCCTGCGGCCTCCTGCGTCTCTGCCCTTCCGTCCCGTCCCCGTTGCGCCGTACGTAACCACTTCGAACGACCTTGACGTGACGACTGTTGCCGCTTCGCCGTCCCGCGACGTCGCCCACGACTCCTTTACCGTTCCTCTACTTCTCCTACGTCACTTCTGCCCTTCCTGCCCCGTTTGCCGACCTCGTCGTACGTCGCGTGTCCGCTCCGCGTTTCCTGCTTTCGCCGCTCTGCTTCGTGTCCTCCCCTTTGTCCCGTCCGTGTTGTGCCTCGTCTGCGCTGCTTGTCTGCTTGTCTGCTTGTCTGAACCGACGCTCGTCCTACCACTTCCTCGCCGTCTGCTCGTCTGCCGTGCCTCCCCGTGCCCTGTCTCGACACACCCAACTGACGCTGTCTTCCCTGTCAACTCCAACGTCACGTCCGTTGACACGTCCGAACTGCTTTCCAACGCTGCCCTTTGCTTCGCCGTGAACCGTTCCGTTTCCGCCTCCGCTGTCTCGTCCCTTCCCCGTTGCCGCCTTTTTGCCCGCCTCTCTGTTGCTGTTGCCTTTCGTCCCCTCCGTCTCACTTGTCCCCCTTCCCGTCTCGTCCGTTGCCGCCGTTGTTTGCCTCGTTTCCGGCGCTGTGCTACCTTCTGCCGCTCGACTTCTGTCTCCTCTTGTCCCCTGCCCGTCTGCGTCTTGTGCGCCAACGACCGCAACGACTGTGACGGCCCTTGCACGTAAAAAAACGCCCAACTGTTCTTGCCTGTTCTTTGCTGTGCCCTCTTGCTGCTTCTTGCGCCTTTGCCTCGCTGCCCGCGTTTCTACGTGTGCTGCGTGCGCTCCCGTGCTGCTGAACGCTTGCTGCACCTCGCGACAACGGCTCCCGCACCGCCTACCCTGTGTCCGCCACCACCTCGACAAAACAACCGACACACACCGCCAAACTCGCCGTAACGCCCTGCCGACTGTCGAAAACTTTCCCTCGTTTTTTCTTCTGCCGTCACTCCCTTTTTACGTGTGAAACCGCCGTTGAACTGTGCCTGTCGCTCGTCTGCGGCACACAACAAACAACGTACGCAAAACAACGCGCCCCACTTCGACTTACACCGCGCAACGGCTCCCTTTTCTGTTTGTCTTCCTTCCCCTTTCCAACCACCTCGACGGCACGGACACCAACCCTGACCACCTTCAAACACACTCACCCTAACCTTCGCCGGCGCCTCCAACTCCGGCTTGCCGTCCCGTCTTCGGTCACCGTCGACCGTGTCCCGCCGTCGGCGCTGCCGTACTTGCCGCCTCTCCCCCTTGTCGTTACCGGCATGAACACCCAACGGACGACGCCAACAACGACCACCCCGCGTCTGCACGAACGCTTGCGTCGTCTCAACGTTGCCCCTTGAACCGTCTGCTGTGCCTACGTGCCGTCCTCTGACGTGCAGCCCGTGCGGCCCGTTCCCGGCGGCTGTCGCGCCGTCTTGTCACGTCGTTCCGCCTCGTTCCGCCTTTTTTTCTGCGCGTCCCGGAAACGGCCCCTTTTCGACACTCGCCCTGCGCCTCGGCCCGCCTTCACTGTGCCGTGCGTGCCTGCCTTGCGCCTGCCTGCCTGCCCGCCTCGTCGTGCCGCTTGCACGCCTGCCGGGTGCCTCACTCGCGACACTGCCGCCTACACCTCCGCTTCACCGTGCCCTGCGCCTCAAAACGCATATTGCCGCCTGCTCGGCACAAAAACCACATCCGGACGCCTGCCTCTTCCCGCCACCACTACGCCCACGCTTCAACCGCGGGACGGCCCCGTTTCCTACTCGAACGGCTCGAACCACGCCTCTGCTTCACCTTTCCCTGTGTTTCGAAACGCATATGCGTTGTGTACACTCTGCTGTGTGCCGTGCCTGTGTCCACCCGGTCGACCGCCCGCCTGCCTGCCCACTTCCTCGCCGTTCGCTTTACCCGCCCCGTGACTGTCTGCCCGTTCCGTCCTTGCCTCACCGGCGCCCCCAAACGGCACCAACGCCCTCCTCTCCCCCTAACCGTCTGCAAACGAACTCACCCTAACCTTAAATGACCGCCCGTTCGCCGGACCTTCGTCCGTCGCCCGTCGTCTTCTGCTCCTCCGCCGGCCCGTGCCGTGCTGTGCCTTACCCTCCCTCGCCGTCTTCCCCGGCGACTTTGACGGCCCTTACAACCATGAACCACTCGTCAACGCCGTTGCTTCGCTGTGAACCGTATTAACCGGCTCCGCGGCCTCAACGCCTGTTGCCGGCGCTGTTGCTGTACACCCACCGTGCCTCGGTTCCCTCCCACCCTGCGTGTCCTACCCGGCACCCGTCACAACTTCGACGAAACGACGCATACACGCCACAACCCACGCCGCACCGACTTTCGAACTGTAAAAACGCATTGCACTCGTTTCTCTCTACCTTAAACTGCCCTTTTCCGCGTGAAAACCGCCC
Source organism: Tolypocladium tundrense (assembly GCA_024340025.1). Taxonomy (NCBI): domain Eukaryota; kingdom Fungi; phylum Ascomycota; class Sordariomycetes; order Hypocreales; family Ophiocordycipitaceae; genus Tolypocladium; species Tolypocladium tundrense. The sequence continues at coordinate 6,614 of JALHBX010000329.1, read as the reverse complement.
CGGACCGCCCCTACGCTCATGTCCGACTCAACAACACGAACCGTGTGTCAACCGGCTTGCCCCACCTCGACTTCCCCCCTTGTTACGATTGCACTTCCCTCTCGTCTTCCTTACCTCGTTCGAACACGTCGGCCTACGCAACAACGTGACCGTTCCCTGCGGTCAAAAACACGCATTACCGTGTGCTCGATCGGAATGACGGCATGCTGACTTCACCGCGAAAACCTCGTTGCCCCGTTGCCACGGTGGCCGTTGACTACCGCTCCCACGACGGTGCTCTCCAACGGCTCGACCTACGCTTCTGCTTGACCGGTCCCTGTGTTTCCGGACGCTTATTGATGCACCGTGCGCATATTTATGTATTGAACGGTGCAATGCGGCGCCTACCGAACTCGCGATGTACCGACCGGTGCCTGCGGTTGTCGACGCGTATTGCTGCCGATACGTGCCCCGGCATGACCGTCGATGCATACTCGATACAATGCTTGATGCTTGACGCCTCAACCGGAAACCCACGCCATGCGAATCCTTCTCGAATACTGCTCAACGCTGCTCGATCGTTCTCAATCCTCGGTACGTCTGCCTCCGACCGGCCTCGAACTCGGTCGACAACTCATCGACCGCTCTCGACCATTCCCCAACGCTGTTCGTCGAATCGACGGCCCTCCCGCACCACCCCACGCCTTCCCCACGACCGCCACTGACGACCGTCGGCGGCCTCTCATTCCCGGCACATGTCCGATTTACCACAACTGCCGCGTTACGCGCTCGTCTGCAATCACGGCGACTATACCTATAACATTGCTGCTGCGTTATCCCTGCACATCTCGTCCATCAACTCCTTCAACTGCGAACTCCTCCAACAATCGACACCACCGGTGCACCCACTGACATGCCCTGTTTGTCTCCATCCCTCCCCATGTGATCTTCTGCCCCAACCATTTGAACCACTCGTCGTCGTCATCCATCGCCCGCCCGCTCTCTCGGCGCATCTCCTCCGTCAACTCCACCGCGCCCGGCAAACTGCACGCCAACGCCCCACCGTATATCTTCACCATTACGCCCCTGTACTGCCAATCCGCGCCCTTGACACGCCGAAATGTCCCACCATCGTCGTCTGCCGCTTCCCACCGACTGCATATCCTTTGCGGCAACCCACACGGGAAACACGCCGAAAATCGCGCGAACCGCTGTTTGGTGAACAACCCGTCTTCCGTCCGGGCCATGTACTGGTCCATGGCCTCCCACGTCTCGCGCCCCTTCCACGGACATGCCTCCATCTCGTGGTGTTCCTCCCGCCGCTCTTCCAAATGACATACCACGCATCGCCCGGCCCATCGTTCCAACTGCTCTCGAAACTCCTCTGCCTCCGTCGCTGCCTTCATCGTCTCTCGCGTCCTTTTCCGCTGCTCAAAATTCACATCTCGCTGCTGCCGCTCGTAATTCGTCACGATCTCCTGCACCGGCACGCTGGCCTGCTTGTCCTCCTCCTCCTCCTCCTTCATCATCATCTCCTCTGCCATGGCGGCCGCCCGATATCGTCTTGCGCACACGTCGCACACCTCTTCGTCCGTCTCGCACTCCGTCCGATCCAACCACCCGTCCATGACCCGGTCCAACACCTGCCGCCGACACCACTTGCCCTCGACGAATTGCTCGACGGACTCCTCCCATTGCCACGTTCCCTGCCCGTCGTCTTGCCTGCTGCCTCCCCCCGCCGCCCGGCGCACCACAACGGCCTTGCTGCGGCCGCCGTCTCGACCCGCTCGCCCGCTCTCTTGCACGTAATCCCGCAACCGGCTCGGCATCCCGGCATGCACGACCATACGTACGTCGGGTACATCGACGCCCAACCCCAATGCATTGGTCGCCACGATCAACGGGCCATCCGCCACCCATTCCCGGAACCGTGCCGCCTTTCCCGCGACCGTGTCCATCTTGGCATGGAACCGTTTGCAACCCAATGCTTCTGCCAACTTTTCCACGCGCGGGATGGTCCTGCCGTACACGATGACCCGGCCGCTTTCTTGCCGGTCCAACCATTCCTGGACGACCCGGCACACCTCGGCGTCTTCCTGGTCCTCCTGCTTGTCCGGCGGCGCGCTCACCGTCCTCACACGGTCTGCCATGTTTTTCCGCGTCGTCCGCGTTCGGAACCACTGCACGCGCTCTGGCGATATATCTGCGATCCGGAAAAACTCGGCCTCCTCCGTCGGGGGCAATGTGGCCGTCAAAAACACCCTCTGTACGCCCCATTCGCGGATCATGCCTCCCAATTCCAATAATTTCGGCCGGAAATCGGGGCTCGCATCCAACAAAACATGGCACTCGTCGACGACAACGCGGTCCAACACCTGCCGGGACTGCAACCGGTTGACGTAATCCCGAAATCCTTTCGTCACCGCGGACTCGGGCGTCACGAACACGACCGTCGCCACCGGGTGGGTGCCGTGACTCTGCCACACGAACGAATCGATCTTGTTCTTCTCGCAACGCCCATGCAAATCTTCACGCAACGACGTCAACGGCACGATGACGATGGTCGTTCCTTCCGGCGAACAATATGCCGGCAACATGAACGACAAACTCTTGCCGCCACCCGTGCCCGTGACTTGCAAAATGGGCCCCTGGCCACGTACGACGGCACGGATGACGGCTTCCTGCTGCCCGCGGAATTCGGCACCGTCGCCCATCATGTTGCGCAACTCGCCGCGGATGTCGACCCGATGCAATCGCGCGAAACGCTGGAACCGGACCTCCTCACGGTGGCTGTCGAACGGGGCACGACGTCGTTTGGCCCCGGCGCCGTCCCGCCCGGCCCCGCTCCAATCGTCCGCGCCGAACCCCAAAAATCGATGCCACTGCTGGCTGACCATCCGAAACTGGTCCCGCAATTCCGCCGTCCCGAACCCACCCTGCTGCAATGCCCGGGCATATATCATTCCCGCCACGTGTGTGCCGTGGCCCGCCTGCAAATCCGCCGGGTTGTCGTCGACGCCCTCCTCGTCCTCGTCACCGAATCCGCCGTCGTCGAACGTCCTGTTCAAAACCGCCTGGATATGGCAATTGCCATGTGCCTCCACGCGCTGATGTGCAACACCATGCCCATCAATCGTTCGCTGTGTCGCCGGATAATTCGTCTCGCGCGGTCCGACGTCCATTTGCGTTCTTTGATCCAATCTGCAAACCCCGCCGGGTCCGCGTCGCTCTCCGTTTCCCACTCCTCTTCGGCTTGCTCCTCCTGCTGCCCGCCCTCCTGTTCCTTCCTCAACCGCTCACGCCTTTCCGTGTCGCTCTCCGCCTCCGTTCGGCTGACGATCTCGTCGGACCATAAAAACGGACTGCAATTATCGGCCTGCTTGACGATGCCCTGCACCTGCTGCCAAAATGGCAACACCAACCACAAATACCACACCAACAACTCGCCAACCTCGCGCGGCAAATACCGGTGGATGACCTTGGCTTGTCCGGTCCTGCGGAAACCCTTATGGTACGACGTGACGAAACAAATCATTCTGTGATGCGCCAAAATGTTCCGGATGCCGCCGTTGACGGTATTGACGTGCCGGATGCCCAATATCTCCGTCGACCGTGCCGGCTGCCCCGCCACCATGTGCATGATCATCCACAACCGCTCGCGGAATTGCTCCAACGTACGGCCATACTTGCGCACCGCCGTCGCCCTGTACGGGTTGTTGCTGGCCCTGACGCTGCTGTCCTCGGCAAACCATGCCTTGCGATGCGCTTTGGACTCCAATATGCGCTGCAACACCCAATCGTCGCCTTTGGTCAACCAACCGTTGCGCTGGTCTTGCAAAAACGAATATCCCACGCGATCTTCGCTGTGGTCGTCTTCCAACCGGTACCACTCGATGGGCGGCAACGCTTCGATGCCGGCTGGGTCCACGGCCGTCAACTCGGCCAACGATTGGCGCGCCTCACCGACCAACGTTTGCAACATGTTGTGCAATTTGTTCATGCTGAACGTGATCTTGCGGTGTTTGATGCAAATCGCCATCCCAATCAATCGTCCCCCCTGCGGGCGTGTCGTAACGGATGTGCATGCCGTACGTGCGCGTGTCGAAAATCCAATCCATCGGCGTCGGCAACGCGTGCGGCTCGTGCGCCACCACGGTCATGAAACGCTGTACCTTTTCGCGCACAATGGTGAAAATGCTCGTCGCTGCCTCGCGGGCCTCGTCCTCGTCCATCCTTTCCATCAATGCCGTCACCTCGTCCTGCCGCTGCAAATACGAATGGTACACCACCAACATGCGGGCAATCTTGATGACGGCCGAATAAACGGGCGTGTAATCGATGGCCGGCACCCATCCGCCGTCTTCGCGCATGCCCATGACGGCCAACCCGCTGATGATGGTGCTGTCGTAATGGCTCTCCTTGAACTGGTGGTCCAACCACGACACGACCATCTCCAACGCCAATCGATCCATGCGCTCGTCGCTCGCCTCCGGGTCTGCCGCTTGCGGGTGCTCCTCGGCGGCATCCGCGAACGCGTCGTATGCGCTGCACTGACGCTTCGTCAACCGATACGGGGGCATGAATTCGGGCTCATCCACCTGCGTCCTGTGCAAAATGCACAACAACTTCCTCCATGCGTCTTTGTACCGCGCCCATGAATCGTCTTCCATGCGATTGTCAAACGGCCGGCTCGGTTTGACGTGTATCTGCTTACGCTGGACCTCGAACAACGCCGGGGCACCGACCTTTGTGGATGCCGCCGTCCATCGGGCTCGGTCTATGACACGGCTTAAACTGTCCCACATGGCTTGTAACACCGGCTCGTCGGGCTGTATGGGCCTCATCGTTTCGCGCAATCTCGGTTTGTCCGATCCGTCCAAATGGTGCGCCCAACCGGTGCGGTCCAACCATCCACTGGGCTCCGTCTTGTCGTTGGCAACCTTGACCTTTTCCTCGCTTCGGGTGTCGAATTTCTTGGCCTGGCCCCGATGGATCTGCTGGACGTGCTGCATCATGTCGACGGCCGGTCTGGGCTGCTGGCACGGTTTGTCGGCCTCACCGCAAACTTCAAACCATCCGCTCGCGGCCCGGGAACGGAAAAATCGCTGGCACCTGACGCCCGTCGTCCATGGAACCTCCCTCGCTTGCTTGGATCGCCGCTTAACGTCGCCACCTCTCGTCCAACTGTTCCTCCATCCATGCGCCTTGCGACAATGCCTCTGCATCACGCGCACTTCGCGGGCCACGTATTGGCATGACTCGTCGCTGCACCGCAACCCGTCGTCTGCGGGCGGCTCGATGAACGGGATCGGGTCCGTTGTTCGGGGCGGGAACTTGATCCTGGCCAATCCGGCCTGATCCCGTATGATGCCCGGCGTCGAACGTACCTTCTCTGCCACGCTCCTTCTCTCCTTGGCGTCCATGGATGTATGTTTTTCTCTCAAATGGGTGACTGTCTCGTTGGCAACACACGCGAATCTGCACTTCTTGCACACGACCAATGGATACTTGTCCAACTTCACAAACGGCTCCATGGCGGTGGCGTCGGCGTCCGCCATTGTCGCGTGTCGTCACCTCTGGGTCGGTCTATGGATCGGGCTGAACAACAGTTCGAATTATTTTCCATTCTGCCTGTCTCCAACATCAATCCTTCTTTATTCCTGTCATGCTCCCTGACTGCCACCCTGACTACCACCTGGCTGCCGCCCACGGTCATCGTGACGCCGTGCGCTTTGACCTCCTCGACCTTGCCATCGCCACCACATCAACCGCCATTCTGTCAAATGAAAACCGCGAATTGCTCCTTCATTTCGTATTTCTGCACGATGAAAAATTTCTCATTCGACTCATCACAACGGGCGCTGCATTCTCGTACACTTTCGGCCGGATTTCACGACATTGGGGTACGGTTCGCTGTAACCCTAACCCTCTGCGAACCGTACCCCAAAAATTTTAGCGCGAGCACGGTTTGTATGGCACTCTTCTACGAACTCTACTACAGTCCAAAAATTTTAGCGCGAGCACGGTTTGTATGGCACTCTTCTACGAACTCTACTACAGTCCCCCAACCATGACTGCGAGTAACCCTAACCCTAAGAAAGCCCAAGGACGACATTGGAGGGAGCTGCGTCATCGGGCTCGCCGAAATTATTGTGGTGGTTTAGAGGCATAACTATAGCGGTTTTTCTATACGGTGAAAGAAAGTCTCAATCTATTAACGCAGCATAATATTCTACGAAGGGCTCACTATCGTGATTCCGTGTATTTATATATTTAATTTCGCACTTTGCGACTACCGTACCGGATCCGGGCTCAATTTAGGAAAACATTCCGCTTGCGGGGCGGCTCGTATAGCCAGTGCGCGTATAGAGGTTACACTAGTTAGTCGTAAGTAGATTGTCCACAAACTTAATTATATTCGAGACGCTTCTAAATATTTCTATGAATATACGCATGAGGGCGCTGTATACTAGCCATCTATCCTATACGAACGAGCCACCTAGAATAACCCCGTCTCTCGCCACGTCTCTCTAAACGCTCTGTTCCCGCTCCTCGATCCCGCCACTCTCCTCGTCCTCCTCTGCCCCCTCCTCGCCAACGGGAGCCGCCTCTTGTCGCTCTTGTGGCGGTTTATT
>JALHBX010000328.1:0-27915 GCA_024340025.1 Tolypocladium tundrense | reverse complement strand
GAGGGGGGGGGGAAGAGGGGGGGGGGGGGCGCTTACACCTCACCACTCTCGCTGCGGACGTTGGCGAATGCGTAGAGAATGTGTGTCAGGTTCTCAACGGGGAGGTCCTGGGGACGGTGCTTGCGGGCATAGATGGCCCTGTGGACAGAGTCAGCGTCAGTCAGATTGCGGCATGATAGCACGGTAGATGCTTGCCAGTTCACAAAGTAGGCCACAGATCGGTAGCCGTGAGGTCCGTCACCCATATTGTCGTTGGTAGGATGGATATCTCGAAGAATGAAGGATAAGACTAAGACGAAGAGCGTCGCGAGACCGACTAACGATGTGAGGTAGCTGCGCCTAGTCTGTGCGGATAGTGATGCGCGCTGTGCCTGCGGTGTAGGATCCGTCTTGAGGAGTCGTTGTGTGGTGTTGTGGGGAGAGCAGGATACAGGACAGGGCGCACTCTGGAGCTTTATACTTGACAGAGGTGCAACGGCGGAGGCCGCAAGTGCCGTTCAATCGGGTCTCCAACAAAGGAAGCGTGTGCGAGATAGCGCTTCAGCCACCCAGGTTGTCGAATCTGATGTCGATGCCGAGGAAAGTAGTGCGCATTGGGGGCTTGGACTGCTGAGCTGGCAACGATGGCGACGGCGTCAGTGGTCACCAGAGAGCAGCTCCCCAGGGGCTGCCGGGTGGCAGTGCTACTGGACCCTCATCAACGCTTAGCCACCAGCGAATGCGAGTTGACGGCCCGCTGCGGGGCTATTCGTAGAATCGTAACAGGCAATCTTGGCAATTATCTCGTAGGCGTTTTTGGGCAACACGCAAGCGGGGACCCAGCAACTTCCGCCATGTCATCGAGAAGAATCGCACGATCTAAAGTGACCTCGGCGACCCCAGAATCATAGACACATTTGCTGTGCGCGGAGTATGAGTCTTATTGACAGTTCATCAATAGGCTATCGTGTCCAGACCTCAGGCGGCCGTCATACGCGACGCAGAACTTGGACGGCTGGCGCAACCAAGAGCAGGCCGGGACGCCCAGGCTCTGCGCCCCCATGCGCGTCCAGCGGCCTCATAAGCGGCAGCCCTCGATCGGCTTCTCGCCCTCTTCGGTTGGTCGTCGGTCTCCGGATCATCCGTCTCCGGATCCATGTCGGTGTCGTAGTCAAATGCCCGGCGTTCCTAGAAGGAGTTGGCCAAAGCGATCCAACCAACGCCGTGGTGTCGCGCCCCGGCGGCTGTGTGTCTCGTGGACGAGCTGCGAAGCGATGCGGCCTCGACATGCATGCAGAATGAGTACCGCGGCGCCTGGAGACACATTATGTCGCATCCTGCGGCGAGTTCCGGCGGCGTAGAGGAAGATGAAGGTGGTGCTGCTCAGCCTTCGCATCTGCCAAGGCACAGAGAGACAGAGAGTCAGCATGGGTCACATATGCGGCCAGTATTCCACCAGCACTTGGAACGGACAGGGAACGAATACAAGGAATTACGGATGTGTAACTTGGTGACGCGCAGTCCGAGCGAATCTCATAACCAATGAATGCAGACTGTCCCAGGCCCTTCGATGCAACATCATCTGCTCTACCACCCGATCTCCGACCGCCACGCCCCAATATGGCATGCCATTTTAACCTTGGCGATAGCCGAATGCGAGGGCTAAAACGATAGATTCCCTCTTCGTCTTGTTCTCGTACGGAGTTTTCCTAAGACCACCTCGGCATTAGCATCCACATATTGCACCCGTGCCCGAACTCCCCTTTTGGAAACTACAGCGGTAAAACGTACCCTATGGTTTCAATCGCAATCGGTAAAGCAGAAGCAGAATATCCAAAGGCAGTGCCTCCCCCGCTTGAGCAGGTCAGCGGCCGCGACCGGGCCCTGTGCGTCGACGGCTCGGGCGATGGAGTCTTTCGAAGAAGTGTCTTCCAGGTTAGAAAAAGGAACAGCAGAATATTGGGGAAGAGCCTGAGCTTGCAAGGCCAGGGCCAGCAGGGTCGAGGTGACGGTGAGGACCTTCATTTTGATGTCCTTCTGCAAGAGATACTGCACCGGGGAGTGGAAAAGAACGATGGCGGTACCAGTATACTGTATATGAGGACTGGAATCGACAGGAAGTGCACGGGTTCAGTGGCAACTTTATAGGCATCTTGGGGCGATTCACCCGTCTCTTAGACCGCCAGATTGGTGCGTGTCACCAACCATTGTGTTGTGATACGTCGGCATATAAAGCAATCTCCCCACAAAGTATGGGATCAAAAATGAAGAGCATCATGATGATGGATGGGTGTTACTAAGTCTAATCGGTAATGATCCTTTGTGGACTCTTCAATACACAAAAACAAAATCCTCGTTGTCCAAGTCCGTCACATCTGCAAATGCCTTGTCACCCTCGTCTCCTTTTTGCTGCGTCAAGCATCCTTCATTATCGCCGGGTGAGCTGCTGTCGATGTTCCCTCTGGGCTGTCTGTGGTTATCCTCCTGCATCTCTCGCTCCAGCTCCTCCATCCGTTCTACCTCTTCAGCCGTCTCAAGACTGAAGTCCGCGATCACTGCCCTCTTCCCCAAAGCAACCCTGCGCTGGCCATGCTTGCGATTGAGCCACCTGATATAGAGTGTGGTAATGCCCACGAAAACCATGACTGTGATGAAAAGGACAAGGTTGGCCCGAAGGCCCCTCGAGTACGCCGGCGCCTCGTCTGGCCTAAACAGGAGAGGGCCGACAACATTGCCGGCGGAGGCGCCGACAAAGACCAGCGCCGATGTCGTCTTGCGTTTTGTGTCACCAGCGGTGTTCTGGGATGACCAAGCGTAGATGAGAGGTGCTATAGATGGTCAGTGTCGTGAACAGCAAGGACGACAGCGAGGGGGCTTACTGATCCCGGTGAACGTGGATAGACAAAAGTAGCCGCCGAGTAAAACACCCCGGTGTGCAGCATCGTGAGGGAAGGCAAGAAGAACAGAGAGGCCGATGATGGGCGGTATGCAAAGCAGCAAAATGACCGGCCCCTTCAGTTTCCACTTCATGGACAGGTAGGCGCTCGCAGAGACGGCAATAACGTGGGAGAAGCCGATTGGGACGTTAAAGAGCATTGTATGAAAGGGATCCGAGACAAAGGACTGGATGATGAGCGGCCCAAACGTGGAGATGCCGTTGGAGGGCACCGAGATGCAAAAGATCATGGCAAACCAGAGCCACGTCTTCAGATCGCGTAGCGCCTCGAAGAAGTGCGAATATCTCCATTCACGGGACATGACGCCCATTTGGTTATTGCGCAAGCGCTCGATGGCCAGCACCTTGTCATAATCGTCCAGGAATTTGGCCTCGGTTGGAGAATCGGGCATCCAGAAGAACATGACGCAGGCCACGGCGACGGTAATGACACCAAAGAAGAGGAAGATGATCTGTTCCATCGTTCAGCACGTTGCTCACACTTGGGAGGACACCTCACCAGGATTGCTCGGCGTACCTGATACGGCTTCATGTGGGAATCTACGCTGGCAAGACCATATGTGATGAGACTGCCAAACTGCTGCATGTTAGTACGTCCGGCGGCACCTCATTGCTGAGCACTTCATCAACGTACCACCCACGTGAGTCCGTTCATACAGTACCACGAGCCAATCCTCATCGTCTGCTCTCTGGTCCAGTGTCAGTTTCGTTTGATGCATATTCTCCCGGTGCCGCCTACCTTCGCCTCCACCACATCTGGGTGATGGCAACAAAGCTCGGCCCAACGCTCGCCTCGAATGCCCCCAGGAAGAACCGAGCGACCATGAGCTGGCGGAAGTTGTGTGCCCAGGTCATGCCCGTCAGCGTGACGCCCCAGGCGAGCACCATGGCGCTCGTAAACTTGCCAATGGGCAGCTTGACGAGCGCCAGGGAGATGGGCAGCTGCATGACGAGCTGGGCCAGAAAGACGATGCTCCCGAGCCACGAGAACTGGTCGCCGTCCAGGTCCGTGTCGTCGATGAGCCCGAATATGGACGCATAGGAGAGCGTTGCCTTGTCGAGGGCCTGCAGGAAGTAGACGGCCAGCATGAGGGGGAGGAGGGCGATGTCGATGCGGCGCAGGATGCGGGCGTCTTCGGCCGGGGAGACGGAGACGCGCTCGTCGGGAGACCGGCCGAGTTTGATGAGCATCATGGCTGCCGCATCCCGGTGCGCTTCCGGCCCCAGTGGGCTATCCTCCTGCGACGGCCTCATGCTATCCTCTTGGCCTTGGCTGGCAGCGTCGTCCTGGTTTACAGGTTGGTACGAGGACGGCGACTCGGGCCCTTGGGGCGTTGCAAAGAGTCTCTTGAACATGGCACCGAAGTCGGTGGCCTTGAGGGCTCGGGTTTGCGGCTGCATCTAGGCCGCCGCCTGGGCGAGAGTTCAAGGACCTGACGCGACGATGCGGATGTGAAACGGGAAGCTTCATCCAGGTTGGCCTTTAACAGCGTCAACAATGACGTCGCCCAAGCCCGTAGCTCCCTAGCGCGTAGGCCCCTAATAGCCCGCCATTAGCGAGATTGTTCCTAGGTACCTAGACACGGCACCCGAAATAGCCATGCACCCCGCTATCGCCTAGTACAGTTATGGTCAATTGCGCATGCCCTCCCCCCCTGGCGCCTCTGCACTGTCAGCCTCGCAGCAGAAGGCCCCGGAACCGAGACGCAGGCACCTCGCCTGTGTGGCACTGGCCGTGGCATGAGAGCCGTCCGGTTGACGTCTCGCCGCCGAGCCCGACGTCGTTGGCCCAGTCAGCCTTTTGCTTAAAGTTCTCGTCGTCGTCCCACTGATCAGTCAAGAAGGCGAAGTAATTGACGGCGGAATCCTACTCTCGAAGGTTATCACGCCCGTGTCGGTCACGACATGCACTTGAAGAAGCAAGGTGCTTTACTTACTACGCCCAAGTACCCGTGTCTGTCTCGGGCTTGGCGGGCTTGGTAGCAGTCTATGACGTGGTGGCTAGTACTTTCATGTCCGGAAACGTCACCATTTCATTGGGGAATCGGGCGGCACCACAGTATGAAAGGCAATGGCCGCCCAATTTTGGCCGAAAAGATACCCTGTCAAGAGCACAATTGCGCCATTCAGAATCACAATCGGTCCAGTACAGAGTGATCAGTCGACTCAACCAATACAAGCAGCAGAAGAATTTAGCGAAGATGAAGGACCAAAGCACAGTCATTGAGGAGTTCAACGAGCTTGTCAACATGGAAGCCTCGGAACTTGAGAGCTGGTTGAAGTCGGATGACTCTCAGAGCGCTGGGTGGCCAAAGGAGGGCGCGGATGGAGAGTCCGTCGGCCATGACAGCGGTGGCAAGATCATCGAGATCCTCAAGGCGAACCCGGGCAAGGATGCGGACAAGTATACGGACGACCAGGTACAGCACATGAGGAAAGTTGTTTCCTACTGGTAGGTCCATACCACGTCGCGTTTACAGGAGACTCTTAATCGCTGACTGAGATGCGCCAAACTAGCAAGCGACATCTCGCCCAGGAGGAAAAGGGAAACAGCGAAAAGTCAACGGAGGAGGTGAAGAAGACCAAGTCTTATGCTTCACTCAAGAACTGGGGCCACGATATCCTTAAGAAGAAGGAGAAGAATGGAAACAGCAAGAGTGGGGGAAATGATGACAGCGAGAAGCAGGCAGGAGACAAAAGAAAGGCACCCGAAGACGATTCGGGATCTAGCAAGAAGAGAGAAGTTGCGAAGGGCAAGAAAGTTGAAGAAGAAGATGGCGAAGAGGACAACGAAAGCAACGGCACCGGGTCGAATGGTGGTGGCAAGAAGGAAAAGAGTGGCGAAGAGAAAGACAAGGAGGATGACGAAGACTCCAGCAAGCCAACAAAGGGCCCTGAGGTGGGCGAGACGGTGAGCTGGAATTGGGGCAACGGTCAACCGGAAGGCAAGGTCCTCGATGTCAAGGAAGATAAGTAAGTATAAGCACTCGCCAGCACCCCCGTACTGCAGGACCCAGATACTGATCGCAGGCAGAACCACAATCAAGACGAAGAAAGGAAATGAAGTGAGTAGAAAGGGGGACCCTGAGGATCCCGCAGTGGTGGTAGACGCCGGCAAGTCGAAGGCTATCAAGTTGGCCCATGAGCTCAATTAGCGGTGCGCGGGGAGGATAATCCAGCGCACTGGCAGAGACATCTAGACCTTTTTATTTTATAATGCAGGCTACCGAAAAACCGAAATACACGAGGCTTACTCTAAAGAAAACATGAGCTTTTGCCCAGGACACTGCATCATCGCAATAGTGCCACAGCCGGCGATAGACGAGCACATAGAAGAGCAATTGTTCGAGTGATATATGTACGAAAATATCTCTGTCCATAGATCTCCTTGTGGGAGAAGATTTTACTGTCGATTCATGCCGCAGATGGGCTGCTTGTCAACCCAATTAAAGTCACCACATCTACCCGGAAAACTTGACAGAGTAGATGCCGCGCTCGATGCTGTTGACGAGCACGTGTCCACTCTTAAAGTACGGGTAAACAGACCAAGCACCGTTGAACGAGACCGCTCCGCCCTGGGCATCATCCTCCGGGTGCACGTCAAAGAAACCAATCTCCTCGAACCGAGCGCCCGAGTCGTCCTCCACAATAGAGGAAACGTTCACCACGCGCAGGCCAGAGCCGTAGTTGCTCTGGAACGAGATCCCGTCGATGATGTACTGGTTGTGGTCGATGGACTTGACCGGGCTCTTGTACACCCCCGTGAAGACGGGGTTCCGCAGGTCAGACACGTCCACAATGTACGTCGTCGTGTGGCCATCAGCAGCAGGGCCCGTGCCCTTTTGCTCGTCCAGTTCGTCGTCGAGAAGGAGGTAGCGCTGGTCGCTGGTCGCCAGCCACCCCTGGTGCGTGTACGTCGCCCCCTTGTATGTCGTGCGAGAAAGCTGCCGCGGCGAGGCACGGTTCGTGATATCCACGAGCGTCAGGCTATCCTCGTTGAAGTTGAAGCACACCTCGCGCCCCTGGTAGTCCCGCTGAGGTCCACGGTAGATGACGCACTGCGCGTCGTGCGTGTAGCCATCCTCGGAGACACAGCCGTTGTCCTGAGGGTGGCGCGGATTGGAGACGTCAATCATCCACAGGCCGCCTCGGCACTTTTCGTTTCTGGCAGTGCCGACCGCGAAAATCGTGTCGGTTTCCTCGTTCGCAACAATGTTGTGGCTGCTGCCGAAGCCGCGGAAGAGCGCGGCCAGGTCGCTGCGGGTGCTGAAGCTTGGCGGGTTTTTGGGGTCGGCCTTGAGCAGTTTGGTAAGGTCGAAGATCTGCAGGCCATGGTCCGGTGCTTCGGAGCCAATGTAGGCGTGGTTCTTGATGACTTTGATGTCTCTCCAGGTGGAGGCCTCCGTTTGGGTCGGGAGACGGCCGACGTACTGCAGGCTGCCATCTTTGAGGACCTCAACGAAGGCAGTACCATCGGCCTGTCCGACAAGCCCGAATTCACGTCCATCGGGGGAGGTCCAGCCTGAATTAAGTTTGTCAGCCCAAGACTTGATCATATTGTGGCCGCGAAGTTAGTTGCTTACCCCAGACGTCATTCCCACGGCGGGACCGGCTCTGAAGGTCCTGATGACGCAGGAAGCCCTTTAGATCGAGTTTATTGCAGGAATACTCGCCGGCCTTGCCGCCCTCGCACGTGGTGGCTGCCTGAGCAGTGTAGCGGTCCTCGGCAAAGACTCCCGCCCTCTCGTCCTGAGACTGCTGCTCCAACTTCATCTGCTTGAGGTCCTCCATGGACACGGCATTAGGGGCATTGTAGGCCCGCAGGTCTGCCGGTCCGAAGACGGCATTGGCCCTCGCTACCTGGTTGGGCCTTGCGAGGGCCGTGCCTGCGAGGGCCGCGAGGAGGAGAGATGCAGCTTGGGCCTTCATTGCTGTGTGGCAGTTCGAGCTGTCGACGATGCAACTCGGACATTCTCCCGTGCTCACGGCGGCCTTGCTCAGGTCTTTATACTTGATCTGCGCTTGGCAACGGGCCAATCTGCCCCCAGAAGCCACTCTCCGCGACGGGTCCGTAGGTTGGAGACAACGTCGCTTGGATGTTTAAGGTAGGTCGCTATGACACCCTCGCTGTCAATCAAGGTAGCATTCGGGCTTGACGAATGGCAGTCTCATCGTGGAGAACCGGGGGTTCTTGGTAGCGTGTGATCGGCATTTCTATATACACACGCCGAGAGGTCTGTGGGCCGTAGTCTTGGAGCTGGCGGTCTCTTCAGAATCAAGCAGGCGGCGTTGCCAGCCTGCCGGCAGTCTGCGGAAGCGAGGGCAACCGTACTGACCAAGCCATGGATTCCGTGGGTGAAGAGGAGGTACCCGTAGATACGCGAGGAACGATTCAACCTCCGTTCCAAGCCACGCGTAGTGAGACCAGAGTGCAACCAGACACGGAATGAGTGAGGCCATCCCTCGTGAGCCAATGAAAGAGGCGAGAATAACAATTCTGATGGACTTTGTGATTGGCAAATTGAGGGGCTCGATGGCGACAAACGGCATGTAGCATTCGACTTGACGTTGATAATGCAAATAAGCGTATTCGTACTCGATGACCCCGGCTGCTCGCGGCGGAAGCCATTCTTGTTTGGCGAGCAAGTGGATAAGTCGTCTGTCTGCTCCATCGTCACTCCCCGGGATCCATTACGGAGCACAGCCCTGATAGAGCCGTCATGGAAGTCTTGCCGCCTTCCCCTTTTCGCTAGGTTCCCCCGCCCGTTGGGTTTACACGGCGAGTTGCGAACCAAAGAGGGCGGTGATGCCGTGGTGGCGCATTTAAGCTATGCAGCCTATCGCACAACACCATCACCTTGTTTGGTGGCACCCAGTCCCGACCTGCAGCCTCCAGATTGGCCGGCAGTTCTCCGCGATGGTGGTGCCGGGTTGCTGATGTGAATGCCAGCAATACGACATGGTCGGCCAAGCCAACGGGCTCGATGACGAGACCAACTGGGAGCTACCCACACTCGATGCCGTAGGTCTCCAGTTCGTCAGGGCTTTTTGTCAACGGGTACTGGAACCGCCTGTCCAGCACAGCCAGCGTTTGGTGCTCGTGACCAATTGCTACCACCATGTGGTTCAACAGCCATGTATCGATGGAACACGAAGGCTGGCATTGTCTCGTGCTCGTTGCACGGCACACCAGCCCCTTAATATACAACAGTAGAAGGAAGCCCTGATCCATCTCTGTTATCTCCTGCCTGCTGACTTTCCTCTTTTATGCAAGCGCCATTCTAGTTGGAGCCATTGGAGTCGGCCGCGTGGCACTGCCACCCCGAGTCATCCAAGTCTGTGCCCGGTCCATTACTGAGTTGCAATGGCAGTGCGAGTCCCGAACGATGTCCATGCGTCGGAGAGCTGCAATGCCCTCTGCTCGGGCGAGGCCGCGGTGAATTATGTCGCAGCAGCCGACTCTTGTACATTTAAGCGAAGGCTCAAAGGCAATTCCCTCCGTGTTCAGCAATTCACTACGCACCTCGTATAGACGGCACGCTTGCGGCTGCCCCTCGAAAGCCAAGTGCTTTTCGAGGCGGCCCGCTGGTAGAACCAAGAAATGGCAACAGCCCTGATCAACGCCATAGTGGAGCAACAATGAGCAACCTTGGGGCGACTACATGAGGGATGCGACATATCTTGGCCATGTCAAGACTGACGCATTCCGACATCAAACTGCGGAATCGGCAATGATTACCATGTCTATTTGAGTAATGTATCCTCCTCCATGGTAACGACTTGCAACCACGTTTAACTTGGTTGAACTGCAACCTAATGGTAAGTGACAGATCACTCAAACCAGAATTTTTTAGACTAGACGGTCTCAAGCAATACCATGATATATTTAACCCTCGCATGCATGTCTTAATACACGTACACGAAGTTGGGGTTTTCCGTGTCCGTAATGTCCTTGAACGCCGTGGCATTGAGCTCCTCTGTGAGCAATTCACCGCGCTCGCGCATCTCCTCACGCAATCGCTCCTTCTTGCGGTTCTCCCATATAAAGGCATACCGGAACACAAAGAACAGGGCCAGCTCGAGGCAGTTGGCCACAAGGAGCGAGCCGATGCCGAGGGAATACGACGGTGCCTGCTCCGTCTTGTAGAAGAACGGGCCGGCAATGTTGCCGATGCATGCGCCGAACCAGATCATGCCCGAGACAATCATCTTCTTGGACTGGCCGCCGGTGTTTGATGTGATGAGCGACAGGGAGATGACGAATGATGCCTGGTAAGAGCCCGTGAGATAGCTATTCACAGAGTGGTTAGCCGCTAATTAGGCCGGGAAGGAATCATGGGACAGAGGTCCCTGGACATGGACCTACAAGCAAATAAGGCGGCCAACGTATGCATCCGACGGCGCAAGTAGGAAGCCCAGAGCGCCCGCAATGGTGGGCAGCATGAAAATGGCACAGACAAGGGTCCGGCAGTTGTTGGGCATATACTTGTTCGCCAGCGCGCCCAGGCCGATCCAAATAACGACCAGCGCTCCTTGCGGTATTCCAAGCAGAGCGGTCTTGAAGGTGTCGAAGCCCAGGCCCTTGATGACGAGCGTAGAAAAGTTGGAGATGCCGCCGTTGGGAATGTTGGCCACGAACCCGAGGAGCGTAAAGAGCCAGGTCTTGTAGTCCATGTATGCCTCGCGGATCTGGCCCCAGTTGATCTTCCGCTGCTCGATGCCCGTCTGGTTGCGGCGCATGCGCGCAATCATCAGCAGCTTCTCCTCCCGGCAGAAGCCCCAGATGGTCCGCGGAGAGTTGGGCAGCATGAGGCAGAGCACGATGCCCCAGGCGGCGCAAAAGGCGCCGATGATGATGAACTCGTACCTCCACGATGCGAGGCTACCTTCGATATGGCCGATTGCGTATCCTATGCCGAGGTCAGCACCTCGTCATCCAGTACATGCAAGACAACACACGTACCAAGCAGCCCACCGCCGGCTACGCCGACGCCGTTCCAAGCATACCACGCAGAGATGCGAGACGGCTGTTCCTCTCTCGTATAGTACATTGACGTGATAAGCATAAACGCCGGGTCGGCAATGGCCTCGAATGCCCCGGACAGCACCCTCAGAGCAAGCAGGCTCGCAAAGTTCTGCACCGCCGCCTGGCACATGAGGAGCGCGCCCCACATGAAGATGTTGCCGGCCAGGTACCAGGCCGGCGGGCTGCGTTGCATGAGCAGGTTCGAGGGGATGGCCCAGATGAGCCAGCCAAAGTAAAAGGAGCTGGAAAGCCAAGAGTACTGGGTGCCCTCTAGATCCAGGCCTTCCTTGAGGCCGAATATGGCTGCGTACGAAAGGGTCGTCTTATCGACATACTGATCCCACATGGCCCGGTGTTAGCCCAGTACAGAGACGTATAACTTGGCGTATAGGTCGGGACCACGAGACGAGGAGGTCCCGGCAGATACAGAACTCTCGATCGACAGCACCGTGGACCCAAGCAGAAGGAACACAGCCACGTACGTAGAAAAAGTAGCATATGCCCAGCAGCGGGAGGATACGCATGTCGAGTTTGCGAACAAGGCGTTTCTCGTCGGCCTGGTCGATTGCTTCATCGTTGGGATACCGCTGCAGGGCCTCGGCGTAAAGCTGCGGATCGGGGTGGTGGATGGTGTCTTCGATGGTCTGCTTGACGTCGCTCTCGAAGTGACTCTCAACGCGCTCTACATTGCCGCCGAGCCCCTTGACGGCCTCGTTTCCGGTCTCGTCGACCATGGCGTCTGTCGCTCTTTGGTCTTCTGTCGGCTGATCGAGCGTCAGGAATCCAGTTTACAATGCAACGCGGGAGACCGTAGCCCAGCGGTTGCGATGTCTTAAGTACCCGGCTTCAATAACCGACCCCAGGAGGAGCGTTGGTCGTTGGTTGTCGTCCCTGGTGCGTGTAAGTCGTCCCAGACTGATGAACGGAGAGAATAGTGGTGGATCTGCGGGGGGTTTCCCCACGTCCCACGTCGTTGGGTCTGGGGTAGTTCGACGCCATCGATTGATGAAGAGGGCTGACCCCCGCGTTTCTCGGTGGGCATTGTCCAATTCCATACGGCCACTGGTGGGATTTCCAGTTTCCGAATCATGGCTGTAAACCTTCAATCATTACCCGAAACTATTGGTTTCGTTGTATGCCGACGGGTTCATGTTTGGCGGCAAGGGCGTACATATCAACTCCAACTGGAAAGCATGCTTTGCCTTTAGGCGTTCAAGCATCAACTTCTTTGGTGAGCCATCTTCAATAGGCCAAACTCATTCTTTGACGGGCCTTCAGCACGGCCTTGTTGCAGCTGAGGCGGCTTTTCCAAGAACAGACACTGGTGTATTCGTAGACCCGGCTTGTTGCACAGGCATCAACCACTTTGGATGACCCGAGTCATGTACCCGGTCACATCAGGCTCGAGCAACAACCGACTAACCGTCTTGCGTAACTAGACTAAATGCCTTGCGTCATGTTATTTGTCGTCTTCTCTGGTCATCATATATGTACGAGTACTCCCCAGCTGCCTCATGTTTATATTTCACGTATTTCTATTGCGATGGCGACTACCTCAGGAATGAAACATCCGGAAACTTTGGACTCGGGCCCCTCAGCAGCCCTTCATGCCCGCCGAGCAGGGTGTACTCGACAAAGTCTGTCAGATACTCCTTCAAAATCCCCATGGCCCTTTCTCCTGTAGCCTTGCCGAGGAAGTCCTCGAGCTCCTTCTTGCCCCTCAGGCCAGCAACGTCTCCGATGAGGGAAAAGTCCATGAAGCTCCCGTGGACGGTGTCCTTGACGTTCAGCAGCTTCGACCACACGCCAGGGTGCTTCCCATCCATGGCTTCGAAGAAGTATGCCCACCCGGGGATGGCGGTGGCATTGTGGCCCTCGGCCCCGATGGTGAGGAAGGGTCGAGAGACTCCCGAGTTGGTGACTGACCCCCACAGGGCGCCGTCGAGGTTGACCCCACTGACGATGCGTGATTCATTGACCATAGCTGCCGCGACAGATGCGCCGCCGAAAGACTGACCGATGTACACAGTCTTACACAGCTTAAGTTCGTTCACGACGAACGCGACGTCTTGCGTCCGCACATCGAGGCCATGTACAATGTCGGCAGGGTCTTTGGTGACGCGCCCGCCGAACACGAGCTCGCCGTCCGGGAACTGCACCACGTCCGTCTCGTAGGGGTGGTCCATGACGATGATTTCATAGCCCCGGCTGGCCAGATGCTGTGCAGTGGCCGAGTAAAAGAGCCGCGTGGTATTCAGACCCGTCCCGAAAAGCAGCTTGGGGAACTTGTGCTCCGGGTGCTCGCGCTTCTCGCAGCACAGCTCGAGCTCCAAGCCTGCGAGCACGTCCTTGGGCCAGCCCGCATCTCCGAGGTATGCGTTCAAGATGTCGTCCTCGATGGACGCTATGGCCGTGGGCATGTACGGGACGCGACAGGTCGTTTTGCAGTGCGAGTGCGGGACGGGCGAGAACCGGGAGATCATGATGCGTCGAGCGTGCGACGAGTTGAATGGGTCCAGCCGGCTGTGGTCGGTGAGCTCGGATGATTCCCAATGCACCTTGTACTCGCCCTTGGGCGGAACAAAGATGGCAGCCAGAGCCGCCGCTGGGAGCAGCGTAGCCAGGATGCCAAAGGCCTTCATGATGAATGGATGGCCTTGGAGCCAGGTCGAGAGAGCCGGCTGGGGTTGGACCGGGCAGCTCAAGTGTCAAGTAGGCTGGCATTGCGGTCCTTTCCACGAAGCATGATGCTCATCTGCAGCTCGGAGTAATCGCTGAGGATACCTTCCGCATCGGGCCAATCGACATGGTCATGTTTCCCAGGCGAGCCGTACGAGTAGGCCTCCCAAGGCCTGCAGGTAAAATTGAATGGATGCTATAATGTGAGGACCCCAGCGTCGAGTCGGCCTTGGCGGGCCCTTTGGGAGGCTTGCGGGGGCAAGACTATGTATAGCTTACGAGTAAGCTCGTGCGCGGGTACGCAGGACGCGTTCCACGCCGAACCCACCACGATTTACGGAGTAATCGTTGAACTGTATCGTACCGGTAATAGGGGTCGGTGCTGATTCCGTATCCCTGGTTGCAGGTGTGAATCCAACACATTCATGCCAGTCCAGAGCATGGTGTACAAATGGCCCTTCAGCACACAAGACCAGCGTACACAGAGAGGGGCTGGATATTGCGCAGCGTCGGAAGAGTACGAGAGCGTCAATGAGAAGGATAAAGACGTCTGCGAAGCACCGTCATATACGTCGCGAAACGGTCATGGCCAGCACAGTTCATCTTGAACGGACAGTGACGGTAGAAGGTCAAGTTGACACGAGCATCGAGCGAGTAGCCTAGCCGACGGACTGAACGGGAGCTTACATAACTGGCACGACCCCTGCAGCCGTCGGAATCGGGGGCTGCCGCAGTTGCGCCAGTCTGCCGCTGAAGAGAGTATGGAGTACGGACCCTGATGAAGATTCATTGTTCAAAGCTTCCCCGCCCGCGGATGCGGTGCCCCACGCCAGGAGCCGATCAGGCTTCCGTTGCAGAGATCTGGCGGCGTCGCATCGCATGGTGGCATTGACGGCGCATGCCGAGGACTCGTACGGGCGTCGGACTCGCCTTTCGCCCTGCCCTGGTGAGCTTCGGACGCGACGGAGCTCGCAGCGGCGGGACGGCACGAAACATTGGGGGCTGGCCGTGGAGCCCAGAGGCATATTACAGACTCTTCCTCCACCTTGCGACCTCTTTCTCTCCATCCAAGAAACACCACCCGATAGACGGCTCTTCGTTCCGGCATTGTCGCGGACAGCACCCGGCCGACAGGATACCCTATACCCATACCCATACCCACACCTCCAGAGACGAGATGGCTTCCGCAGCGAGCGACGGCCACGAGGCCCTCCAGCCCATCCACCCGTCCATGGCGGGCAAGCTGTCCCCCGTCTTCGAGAAGCTCTACAACGACCACGTCGCCAACACGCCCCTCAAGCCCATCGACCTCGGCCAGCTGCGGTCCAAGTACTCCGTCCTCTACAGCTACGGCACCGGCCCGGCCCCGGACGTCGGCCGCGTCTACGACGACCAGATCCCGCTCGACGACGGCTCCGGCGCGACGCTCGACGTGCGCGTCTACGAGCCGGCCTCCGAGGGCCCGTGGCCCGTCCACATCGACTACCACGGCGGCGGCTGGGGGCTGGGCGACCTCGACACCGAGGCGCACATCTGCAGGCACATCTGCAAAAAGGCCAACGTCGTCGTCGTCGACGTCGCGTACCGCCTCGTGCCCGAGTTTGCGTTCCCGACGGGCATCACCGACAGCTTCGCGGCGCTCAAGTACGTGCACGCCCACGGCGCGGCCAGGTTCAACGTCAAGCCGGACAGCATCTCCCTGGGCGGCGTCTCGGCCGGCGCCTTCATCGCCCTCGCCCTCGCGCACCTGGCGCGCGACAACGAGCCCGCGCCCATCCCGCTGCGCCTCGTGGCCGTGGGCACGCCCGTCATCGACGACCTCTCGCAGTACGCGTCGGCCGCCGAGTCGCCCTTCCCGTCGATGCAGGAAAACGAATGGGCGCCCACGCTCAACTGGAGCCGCCTGGCCTGGTTCGACAAGCTCAAGTGGTCGTCCCTCCCGAGCGACCCCGAGGCGCACAGGGCGGCGCGGGAAAAGGCCGGCTGGTTCGCCAACCTGCTCCAGGCCCCGAGCTTCGAGGGGCTGGCGAGGACCGTCATCTACACGGCCGGGGCGGACCCCCTGCGCGACGAGGGGGAGCGATACGCCCAGCTGCTGATTCAGCACGGCGTCGAGGTCACGGCGAGGAGGTTCCCCGGCGTGCCGCACCCGTTCATGCACATGGACAAGGATCTGTGGCAGGCGAGCGAGTTCATCGACAGGACGGCGCGGGAGATTCGGCTGGCACACTGGGCGTCGTGAGTCGTGGAACCCCGGGGAAGAGGATCCGCGCCATGCTCGCGCTGGCGAGATATCCGAGACACCAAGGACGGCGCAGGCAAGTACCCGCGAAGGACCGGTGCCCCGTACTCGTAATCCGCATGTAGTCCTCGTACGTAGTCTCCCAGAATAGAAACGCGTTATGAGCAGTCGCCCTGTTCTCTCACACCGAGGCGGCGACGGGATCCATCAGAATGTTGGTCCGTCTCCGCGGCGGACAGACTACGGACTGTGCATCGCGGCTTTCACGGGATTGCTGCCGCCGAGATGAGGCATTACTGGACAAGACATGACCCAGGCCACGCCCGTGGTTCACCAGGAGCAAACGTCCAGGTGGCCACGAGTCGTTCGTCCCAACGGGCGGGCTCGACACGGCCCCACCCGCCCACACGCTCCCGGGCTTGGACGCATCTGTATGAACGAAGTAGTCCGTACCTGCGATTCCGTGCCGTCCCGGCAGCAAGACCACGCTGCGAATCCATCGTCTCTCGACGAGACACTCCCCTGCAAGTGCCGCCGGCTGCGCCATGGCATGATCGCCTCGATGGGAGGACAAGCAGAGCGCGCAAGCCGCCCAGCGCCGGGCCAGGACCGGCAACGATGGGCCTGTCGGTAACCGCTAGATCGCTTTGGCCTTGGCCTCTCGTCGACCCGCCCCAGCGGCCAACCACAGGGCCGGTACTGTCTCTGCCACGGCGCCGACCGGGGTGCTGGGACGAGGCGGACGCGAAATCGAGGAACCAGGGGGCCAGGGGCGGGACCAGCTGGGACGGACCGGAGGAGGTGTTTGCCTCGGGGCCTGCGCTTGTCTGCTGGCACGGCAGCACGGGCGAGCAGCGAGATAATGGCCGCCGACAGCGCTAAGCGGCAGGCGTTACAAATCGCGTGCCGCAATCAAGCCAGCCTTGCCGTACGGAGTACCTCGTGAACAGGTGCTGCTCCTTTGGGTTGGTGTGTTTGCTCGACTGCATTGACAGACGAGGGGAGGACCGGATGGCGTGCGTGAGCGCAACCAACGACTCCACCCCTGGGAGGGCTTATCCAAAGGACGACGACGGTTTGGCAATGTCGCATCTGCTCCCGCCGAGCTGCCCTTGTACTCCGTACGAGCGCTCGTAGATCTTCGGACGGACTGAACGTTGCCTCGGGGGACCGACTGCGGGCGCACGGACAGACAGCCACCCTGCGTGTTCAGTCTCTGACGACGGCCTGCCGCCTCGCGCCCCGCGACAAGGAGCGGTTCAGTCGCTGCCAACGGAAGCTGAAGCCCCGGCGCCGCGGTCGAAGTGACAAGTGAGTTCTCGGTCGAGGGCCATTGCCTCGAGATCTGCTGGCCAGGAATCCGAGGGAGCAAACCGAGGTTGCCAGTGCCCTGTCCCAGTCCCGGCTGCAGGATGGATGCCTCCTCCCAGCGCTGGCCGATGGCCTGGTACCGTGACATTGCATGCGCTCGTAGCTGCGAGTGCTTCGTCGCCCGCGCTGATAGGCCCGAGATTGCCCCCGGCAGCGCCATCAGCTCTTGGCGGCAGCGAGCGCCCCGGCCAGATGCTGTACCGGGTGGCCGACCTCCCCCAAGGCCGCTCCCCGAGGCACCCCACAGGGCGCCTGCTGCTCCAACCCCAAGCGGCCTGGCCCAGCGCCACCGCCAGCGGCCATGTACCGCTACCGGGATCTCGCCCCCTCCCGAGGCCCTCTGCGCCCCTCTGCGCCGAAGATTCCACCTCCACCCCGAGAGCAGCCACGGCCCACTGACCTGCCCTGAAGGCCCCGGCCCCCCCCCTCAGGGCCCAAAACCACTGAGCCTCCATCCTCCCGTCCCCAGCATCACCCGACCTTCTGGGTTTGACCCGACAGCTCAGAATCGACACGACGCATCGCCGCCAGCAGCCAACGCACAGCGACCTCGACAGCCATCAGCGCCGCCAGCATCACGAGCGCCTCGGACGTGTCGATCCAGCCGCCGCTCCCGCACCCAGCGGCCTGACGATCAACGCATGAGGCACTTTGCAAGGGCGGCACCAGCGGTGACGGCGAGCCAGCAGCAGCCCACGCCACGACAAAGCCCGCCGACGACAGCAGGCACGCAACCCGCGCGGACCGAAGCGGCCCGGACGAGCAGATCGCAGCAGAGCCGAGCAGCGCGAGGCGAGGACCAATGGGCTCCGACAGCCGTCCCGTCTGCCATCGCTGCGCGCAGATCAAGCAGGCCTGCGATGGCAGCCTGCCCTGCGCGAGATGCGTCCGCCTGAGCCTCCCGTGCCGGCCGCGCAACTCGACGGGCGAGCCCGTGAGCGCCGACTCCCAGGACGGCGACGTGCCCAAGGCGCGCATACGGCGCGTCCAGACGGGATGCCTCATGTGCAAGCGCCGCAAGAAGAAGTGCGACGAGACGAAGCCGCGCTGCGGCGACTGTCGGCGCCTGTGCCTCGACTGCGCCTGGCCGCCCGAGCGGCACAGCCGGAGCAAGGCGGCGTCGAGCGCGGCGGCCGTCGCGGAGGCGAAGCACCTGGCCGGCGAGACCTCCGGCGACATGGTCACGATGGAGATTGCCATCCGCGGCAGCCCCAGCCCCGTCTCGACGCCCGCGAGCGGCCGGCACGGGAGCCACGACAGCAGCAGTCACAGCAGCCACGCGAGCCAGACGAGCCATGTCAGCCACGGCAGTCACATCGGCTACGGCCACGCGCCGGATCAGACGCCCGGCATGGCCATGGCGACGGCGGCCATGGCCATGCCCGGCGGCCTGTCGCTCGACGTGAGCCCGGACAAGCTGTCGTGGGACATGGCGGTGTCGTCGCCGTCGTGGATCGAGGCCATCACCCCCATCAGCAACGGCAGCCCGCCCGCGTCGTTTGATTCGACGCCGCTGACATCGCTGTCCCTCTACGTCCCGCAGTTGATGCCCCAGCTCAACGCGCCCCAGGACAAGGCCCTGCTGAACCACTACTCGACGATAGTTTCGTCCATACTATCTAGGCGATCCTCCTCGGCCAACCCGTACAACAACTACCTCCTCCCCATGGCCCAGGGCAACGACCTCGTCCTGCACTGCATCCTCGCCCTGTCGGCCAACCACTGGCGCAAGCTGCAGCCGGCCATGGGCGACCGCGGCCTGCTGCACAAGAGCAAGGCCACGCAGGCGCTGGCCAGGCTGCTCCCCCACGTGGACAAGACCAGCGCCGACATCGCCCTCGTGAGCAGCCTGCTGCTGTGCATGACGGAGCTCTTTGACGGCACCAGCGAGGGCTGGAAGCTGCACTTGAAGGGCGCAAAACGTCTATTGATAACGCTACGGAAGCAGCAAGGAGAGATGATGACGGGGCACTACAAGTTTCTTCTACGGCTAGCCAGGTTCCTCGATTCCGCCGCCACGACGTCGACGTGCCGGCCGCCTCTCATCGGAGAAGAGGAGGCCGAGGCCGCCGCCCTGAACCGAATGACGGCCGCCCCGGATGAAGAGGACTCGGCCGTCTACGGCATTCCCAAGGAGCTCTTCCACCTGGTCGACCGCGTCAACACCCTCGCCGAGCTGAGGAGCACCCGCGTAGACCGGGCGTCCGAGGCGGCGTTCCGGGACCACGCCATGGAGATTGAGGAGCGCATCAACCACTGGTCCTACGAGTACGGCGGCATGTCGCGTGCCGTGTGGACCCTCACGCCGACCAACGACGACGTGCTGCACGCGACCATGGCCTTTGAGTACGCCATCAGGCTGCGGCTGCACCAGATCGTCGAGGGCTATGAGCTCACCGATCCCAAGGTCGGCCAGTACGTCGACGGCATCCTGGGCTGCGTGCAGAAGATACGGTACGGCAGCCCGCTCGAGTCCTGCCTGCTGTTCCCCCTGGTCATGGCCGGGGGGTCCTGCTTCAAGCTGGAGCACCGCGTCATAATCCAGGACAGGCTGCTGATAATGGAGAGAACGTGCGGCTTCGGGTACATCTACAACGCCAGGGACCTGGTCGAGAGGGTCTGGTCGAGGAGAGACCAGGCAGACGGCACCGGCGCCATTGTAAACTGGGCGCGCATCCGGTACTATGAGATGAACGGCCTCGTGGTGTTTTGAGCGGCGAATCGAGACGTCAACGAAGCCGCCCGTCCCCCTTCTTTCCGGACGCCGCGAAAGGGGGCCCGAGCGCGGGCGACGTGCCACGGCCCGGGCCGGGACTCTTTGTTCAGGAGCTGCGCTCGGCGGCGGCGCCGTCGTCCAGCTTCCGCGCCAGCTCGGCCACGTGGGCGTGCATGTCATAGCCGCACACCTCCTCGATGGTCAGCTTGCCCGGCCTGTCGTTGGCGCTGCTCCAGCCGATGCGCTCCGTGATGTCCGTCCTGGCGCGTTTGCTGCTTTCCTGCAGACGCGTCGCGCGGGGCTTGCGTTCGTCCTCGTACAGCTGCAGCCTCTGGGCGACGGACAGGGCGGCGTACTTGGGGGAGAACAGGATGCCCAGGGCACCCGCGTCCTCCATGGCCATGCAAGCGCCTTGCGACTGATCGGGCATCATGGGATGGGCCGCGTCGCCGAGAAGACAGCACTTGCCCTTGACCCAGTACGGGTACGGGTCGTGGTTGTACAGACGCCACATCTTGATGTCCTCGGCGTTGCGGAAGAGCGTCTTGAGCCGCTCGTCCAGGTCGGGAAACGTACTCGCCAGGTTCTCGCCGGTCGTCGAGATGTTCCAGCCGTCCTCCTTGAGGTCGTTCTTGTCGGCCGGGTAGAAGCAGTAGCAGCTCACCACGTCGTGGTCGGAGCAGGCGCTCATGACGATCTTGTCGATGCCGATGCCGCCCCAGAACTCGATGGCGCTGTTGTCGCAGAACTCGCCGAGGCCGAGCCCACGCAGCTTGTCGGCGTGGATGATGCACCGGTAGCAGCACGACGTCGAGGCGGAGACGTCGGGGACGACGCCGAGCTGCTCGCGCATCTGGCTCCGGATGCCATCGGCACAGACGACGACATCGTGCGTCGCCTCGACGCCGTTCTCAAAGGCGATCTTGCCCTGGACGGGGTCCAAGGAGACGGCCTTGTGCCAGACGTTGAGGGTGGCGGGAGTGCCCTCTCCCTCGTCCGCCGTGGCCACGCGCTTGAGGAGCTGATGGAGGTCGATGCGATGGAAGTTGTTGTAGTCGGTGCCGAAGCGCTCCCGGTAGTCGCCGAGGGGGTAGACGCCGGAGACGTCGCCGGTAGTCCAGTCGTGGCGGACGAGGCTCCGGAGGATGACGGGCCTGGCCGCCGCGACGTCGACGCCCCATTCCTGGAGGAAGCGGGAGCCGTTGGAGGCGCAGGACAGGGACGCGCCGACCTCGCCGCCGAAGTCGTAGCGTTCGTAGACGGTGACGCGGTGGCCGGCGCGGCGGAGGGCGATGGCGGCGGCGAGGCCGCCAAGGCCGGAGCCGACGACGGCCATGTCGAGGGGGGCGTGCTGGGGGGGGGCGGTGATGCCAGGCATGGTTGCGGCGAGGAGCATGTCGATGTTGCTTTGGTCGGGAGGGCGGTTCTGTGTGTGTTCCTTTCGAGGCGAGTGAGCGCGGATTTCTCCTGTTCTTATGTCTGTTTCGAGCGCGCGGAGATTACACAGTGCTGGTAGGGACAAAGAGAAGGGCTCTCAGCCAACGTCGGACTTGACGATGCTGCTATCCGCTGCCGTGCCGGCGGAGCCTCGTAACGTCGTGATGCCTCGGGCCGTCGTTGGCGAGCCATCGGAACGGTGGCCGTTAGCGTCGACGAGCAGCAGGGTCTCGCGTGCCATGTCCAGCCCCTCGGAGGTGGCGAGGGGACGTGTAAGTGACGGAGTCGTCGATGCGACCCCCGCGAGCGCGCGCTTCGTCGCTCTCCCGAAGGACGCGCGGACGAGACGGACGACCATGGCTCGGCCAGCACGGTCGACAAGCCACATCGCGACCCCGTGGGGGAGGGAGCGTGACGGCGATGGCGATGGCGTTGGCTTTGGCGTTGGCGATGGCGTTGGCTTTGGCGTTGGCGTTGGCGTTGGGCTGCCCGAGTCGGGGCGATGAGGCGGGCCCAAGGACAGATCGGGCGCTGGGTCCGCGGGCACTAGGAGCGCGGCTGTCAAGTACCGGGGGGTGCGACGGCGACATTATCACCGACGACGTCTGGCGCTCGCATACGCGCTGCGGTGCGTGGCTGCGCGGTGTGCATGCGTCACGCAGTCTGCGGCCCTGTCGCCTCCTCGCGGTATGCGTGCGGTCTCTGCGCCGTCCCCCTTCCCGCGCGAGTCGTCGACCGGCGGGCGAGGCCGCGCAGGGGTCCGCCGCTATTCCGGGATCGGACTGCCAGCAGCAGCCCGTACGGCCTAGTCGCTGGTAGTTGCGACGGATCAGGGCAGATCAGACGGGGGGGCCGTCCGCGGGGGGGACTGGCGTATGCAGGGAGCCCGCGACGGACCGACGAGCCGTCTGGGGCACGATACGGGGTCGACGTCGCTGGGCCGGGTGCGTGTCATCTATCACCTCGATAGCAGCTCCGCCGGCGGTGACTTGTCCCCCGTGGTGGTTGATGATGCTGCGCTGACGATTGAGCGCGCTGCGGATGGACGGACGGTGGTGGCTGTCCGTCCCAGCCACGCCGGGTTCGCTCGTCTGGGCGTGGACGGCGGCTGCTCGGGCTCCAGGTTGTTTGTTTTGCCATGTCGTCGCGAGCCCCCTTTAGTCACCGCGGTGCCGGGGCGTCGGACGCGGGAACGGTATATATCGTCGCGGTGGCCGCGCGTGGTTGAGGCCCTCGCCACGGCCCCCGAGAGCAGCATCTGCAGTTTGGCGTGCGGCCCGCCTCGCTCGTCCCGGTTTTCACATCCCCACATCACGGCAGCCTGTAGGGGAGAAAGTGTCAAGACGGGGTTTCCACATACCTCTGCGCAATGGAAAAGGAAGCGCCGGCCGCCGTGCCGTCGACCAGCTCCGGCTCCGGCTCCGGCGACGACGAGGCGGCGCGGCTGCGGCGCATCACGCGGCGGGTCGACTGGGCCATCATGCCGCTCATGTTCCTGTGCTACTTCCTGCAGTTCCTGGACAAGGTGCTCATCAACTACGCCAACATCATGGGCATCGCGACGAGCCTGGGCTTCCGCGGCGACGACTTCGCGTGGATGGCGACGGCCTTCTTCATCGGCTACGCCGTCGCCGAGTTCCCGCAGGCCTACCTGATCCAGCGCTTCCCCGTGAGCAGGGTGCTCGGCGCCAACGTGCTGCTCTGGGGCGTCACGCTGTGCTGCACGGCGGCCGCGCAGAGCTTCCCCGGCGCCGCCGCCGTGCGCACCCTGCTGGGCGTGTTCGAGGCCGTCATCACGCCCGCGCTCATCATGATCACGTCGCAGTGGTACACGCGGCGCCAGGCCACGCCGCGCACGGGCATCTGGTACTGCGGCCTGGGCGCGGGCCAGGTCGTCGGCGGGCTCATCTCGTGGGCCGCGCAGCACGGGCCGGCGCCGGCCGGGGCCGCCTCCGGGGGGTCCTCGGGGGGCTCCTCCGGGGGGCTCGAGGGCTGGCGCATCATGTTCATCGCCGTGGGCGCCTTCAACCTGCTCGTCGCGCTGGCCGTGCTCCTCCGCATGCCGGCGGGGATCCGCAGCGCCGGCTTCCTCGGCGCCGCCGACCGGGCGCTCCTCGAGCGGGCGCTCGCGCGGGACCAGGCCGGCAACGGCGACAAGGTGTTCCGGCTGGCGGGCCTCGTCGAGGCGGCGCGCGACGCGCAGGTGTGGCTGCTGTGCCTCGCCACCGTCCTCATCGTCATCCCGTCGGGCATCATCACGACCTTCTCGGCGACGCTGATCCGCGGCTTCGGCTACGCGCCCGACGTGGCCGCGCTGCTCAACGTGCCGTCGGGCGCCGTGTCCGTCCTGGCCACGCTGCTGGGCACCTTTGCCATCCTGTACGACTTCCCGCGCTGGCTGGCCATCTGCCTGCTGCTGGTGCCGACCATGGTCGGCGCGGGCCTCATGTCCTTCTACGAGCGCTCGCCGGCGGGCGCGCTGGCCGGCATCTACCTCATCAACTTCGACGTGGCGCCGCTGGCCCTCGTCTACGCCCTCGTCGGCGCCAACACCCAGGGCTACACCAAGAAGGTGGCCACCAACGCCGCCGTCGCCGTGTGCTTCAGCGTCGCCAACATCATCGGCCCGCAGACGTTCCGCGAGGCCGACGCCCCGGGGTACCTGCCGGCCAAGATCACCGTCTTCGCCGTCTGCGGCGGCTCCATCGCCGTGACGGTGCTGCTGCGCCTGCTGTACGGGCGGCGCAACCGGCGCCGGCGGCTGGAGGCCGTGGGCCGGGGCGAGGAGGACGCGCGGGTGGCCGCCGAGGACCTGACGGACAGGACGAACCCGGCGTTTTGCTACGTGTATTGAGCATGTACGTGTGTTGTCTGCTTCTGCTGTCTGCGTGTACATGCATCTGCGTGCCTTGAGCACATAATACGAATCGTATCAAACGAGTCAAACATGAGCGTCCCG
Source organism: Tolypocladium tundrense (assembly GCA_024340025.1). NCBI lineage: Eukaryota > Fungi > Ascomycota > Sordariomycetes > Hypocreales > Ophiocordycipitaceae > Tolypocladium > Tolypocladium tundrense. The sequence continues at coordinate 3,550 of JALHBX010000328.1, read as the reverse complement.
TGTGTTGGTTGTGTGTACATGTAAGACAGTCGGGTTGTTTACCAACAGCCAACAAAGCAACAAAGCAGCATACCGAAGGGCTGCCAGCGTCAGTGTCTATCCATCAACAAGCCAGCACATGTCCAATTTCAGTCCGCCCTCCCAAGCCATTGCCAAATTCGGCATAACACGCCATGACCGCCAGCCCAGCCGGCGTCGAGGCTAAACCTCAGGGTGATCCTGGCTTCTGGCCCAGCTGTTAGCGCTGCCGTGGGTCTGGCACCACGGCGTCGGCTGTTTGCGACGGCACTGTTACGAGTACGAGTAGAGCTGTCAAACTGGCGGCCGTCGTTCCGGGCGAATCGAAACGACGCGGCATCGCCCAGGGAACGCCCGTGGCCTGCCGCGCATCACCAACCCATCGGGCGCAGACTGCAGCATCGGCATTAAGCTTCCCGCGGAACTCGGCCGAGGGATGGCGTTTCCGACGCAAGTGCTCGTCGGATGAGCTGGCAGGCGGCCGCAGCCGCAGCGGGCAGGATCTGGTGTTGTCGATTGTGACCGTATGTGCGTGCGGCATGCATGCAGCATCGTTGCAGCGTCGTGATGCCCGCTCGATATGAGATCCGGCGGCCACATATGCTGCTCCGAGTCGTATGCGAGGGAGTCTGCGTGTACTCGTATACTGCGAGTCTACGAGTGATACTGTCTCATTCTGCCTACGGAACGTCCTGTTTCCTCATCTGCGCCCTGCGTCACGACACGAGACGACGTCCATTGTCAATGCTACGGCCGCGCATCCGGGGCCTGACCGCCACTAACCACGGGCCCGAGTTGACGCCCGATCTAGCGATTGCACGAAACAGTAGTCGAGTCGTCGATTTGCAGCGTCGCTTCCATTGTCCCACGCCGCCGGATGGACGCGCGCGCGCGCAGCGCAGCGAGGCTGCGGAATCGCACCCCTAGGCTCGTGGCGTTCGTCTGCGCTGAGCAGGTCGTTGCCTCGCGGGCGCGCATCGCAGTGGCGCGCTGCTATACGCACCTTGGCTCACCACCAACTTGTATTCGCAGTCGATCCGACGCAAGACAGCACCAGAAACCGCCCGCAGCGTCGCAACGCATCGGGCCTGGTGCCTTGGCCCGCCCCGGTGCTGGGACCGGCTGGCGGCCGGCGTCCGAAGCGCCATCGGACCCGCCGCCGCTTCGTGCCAGGCTTCGTCCAGCGCTCCCCCAGCGCCATTCCATTCCGCTGCCTCAGTGCGCGACGCGGCTCCTCAGCGGCTCCCCACTCCTTCGAGAAAAGGGCGTCGCTCGGGGAAGCTCAGCCCCCTTTGCGACGGCTGCAGTGCGGGACCTCACTGGCCGTCTCCCGGTAGCCCGACCGACGGCTCCGGGCTGGGCCTTTTGTCCTCCGTGGACTTGCTAGTGCTCGTTCGCGCTCGTGCGCCGCAGAGCCGCTGGCGGCTGCGCGCGAGGCGAGGCGGGAATACGCTGGGCGCAGTTGGCGAGACTTGTAATACCGCGGCCCATGGGCACCGAGGCGTTTGCGCGGACTCGTAGGCTCCTCGTCGGAGCACGCCGTCCGCGCCTTAATGCCGTCGGCCTCCTCTCGCGACTATATACGGACTGCGGACTGCGCGGACGACAGGTGTAGACTGCACAGCACCGCCGCCTGAGCCGCATCACCGTCCAACATGCCGTCCAAGACCGCGTCGCCCATCGAGCCGCCGGCCACCGTCGTCGTCACCGGCGCCAACGGCTTCATCGCCCAGCACTGCGTCGCGGCGCTCCTCAAGGCCGGCTACCACGTCGTCGGGACCGTCCGGACCGCCGGCAAGGTCGACCTGGTCAAGGGGACGCACGCGTCACACCCCAGCCTGGACGTCGTCGTCGTCGAGGACATCACAAGCGCCCAGAGCTACCTCGCGGCCCTGCGTGCGACGTCGCCGAGCGCCATCCTCCACCTCGCCGCCCCCTTCCACTACAACGCCACCGACTTTGAGCGAGACCTGATGATACCCGCCGTGCGAGGGTCCACGGCAATCCTGGAGGCGGCCGCCGAGATGAGGGGCGTCAAGAGGGTCGTCCACACCAACAGCTTCGCGTGCATCTACGACGCCGCGGCCGGGCCGCGGCCGGGCAAGACCTACACGGCCCGGGACTGGAGCCCCCTGACGTACCAGGACGGCGTGCGGGCCCCCGACGCCCCGACGGCGTACCGGGCCAGCAAGACGGCGGCGGAGAAGGCGGCGTGGGGCTTCATGGAGGAGCGGAAGCTGGGCTTCGACCTCGTCAGCCTGTGCCCGAGCATGGTCTTCGGGCCCTTCCTGCCGGGGTCGCAGCCCGGGAGCATCGGGGACCTCAACACGAGCAACCTCCTGGTCTGGTCCGTCGTCTCGGCGGGCCGGGGCGGCGCCGTGCCGCCGACCAAGGGCCCCGTCTGGGTCGACGTCCGGGACGTCGCCGACGCCCACGTCCGCGCGCTGCGGGTGCCCGAAGCCGGCGGCGGCCGCTACCTGCTGTGCCAGGACGTGTACTGCAACCAGGAGCTGGCCGACGTGAGCCGCAGGGTCACGGCCAAGCACGCGGACCGCATCCCCGTGGGCGAGCCGGGGCGCCGGGAGAGCCACGCGCACTTCGGCGTCGACGCCGGCGAGACGGAGCGCGTGCTGGGGATACGCTGGAGGGGCCTGGAGGACTGCCTGGGCGCGCTCGTGCCGCAGCTGTTCGAGATTGAGCGCAGCCAGGGCGCCTGAGCCTGGGCGCGGACGGCGGGATGCCGGTTGATGACGTGAACGAATATTGTATGTATATCCACGCCCACAAGGGCTAGCAGCAGGCGAATGGACTCGTGCCCTGAATATTAGACGCATCTCAAGACGTCGCGACGCCCGAGGGCTGCATGACGTGGTTCATGGTTCATCCTGGAGCATTCCATCAATCGAGATCTGAGACGAGTGCGGACAGGCGCCTCGCACGGTGCCGTCCCGCCTCGCCCACGCCGCGGCACAGTGCCGAGGAAGCCGGCTATCGCCGCTCTCGCCGCCTGCAGGAGCATGGCTCCGAATCCTAATCCTACGCTGCGCTCCTGGAGTCGTCTCGTCAACCAGCCGCCTCCGCATCTCAGGTCGGTCACGAGCCCGACTGGCGACACCGCGTCGGGGCCCGCGAAGCTTCAAGCATGCCTGTCCGCATCGCGACGAGTCGCTTGAACGGCACCGAGCGACCTGGATGATGGAGCCCGACGCAGCAGCCGCCGCCGCGCGCGGCGCCTCCGAGCAGAGCGCCAGCACCACGGCCAGCATCACCGCCAGCGTCACCGCCAGCACCACCACGGCCGCCAGCAAGCCCAAGCAGCGGCGCGTCACCCAGGCCTGCGACTACTGCCACCAGCGCAGCATCCGCTGCCGGCCCAGCGGCGACGGCGTCGCCTGCCACAACTGCAAGGACTTCGGCCAGCCATGCACGTACCACCGCAAGCCGCGGCGTCGCGGCGTCCAGCCCCGTCCGGCGAGCGCGACGGGGACGCCCTCGGCCGCCGCGCCGCCCATCAAGCTCGAGCCCGGGGCCG
>JALHBX010000327.1:0-24349 GCA_024340025.1 Tolypocladium tundrense | reverse complement strand
GCCAAACTCCCGGCGCAGCGGCGCGGCCGCCGGGGCCGTCGCGGCGTGCCGCCTCATGACGGGCCGGGAGTTTGGCGGCTGCGGGGGCGAGGTGCTCGAGGACAGGGGGGCCAGGGAGAGTCGGAGCGCGCTGGTGCCGCTTATGTTTAGCAGGTCGTAGGGGGTGCTGACGATGCTGATGATGCTGATGAGTTGATGATGCTAACGATGATGACGGAGGATGGTTATGAGATGATGACGGAGGATGGTTATGACTTGTAATGAACACGGCGGCACGACGTCTGTCCTTCTTTCATGTATTTCATCATGTAGCCCAGAAATGAGAGAGAACACATACTTGTATGTAGTCCATGGCCCAACGCCTTTCTACGAGCTCTCCTTGATCACCGTCTCCAGCGCCTTGACGTACTCGGCCACCTCCTTGGCCCCCGTCAGCGAAATGTCCCTCCTCCTCCCCTCCACCGTCACCACCGGCACCGCGTCATTGTCCCTCGCCACCTCCCTGATCCTGCTCCTCACCTCGCGCTCCCCCCTCTCCGCGTCCCCGACCAGGGCCCTGGCCTCGTCCTCGCCCAGCCCCGCCTCCACGCACGCCCCGACGAGGGTCTCCGCCGCCGCCGGGTGCGCCGCCTCGGCAAAGTACCGCCTGTACAGCCCGTCGACGAGCCTGCCCGCCGCGTCGGCGCCCCGCTCGGCCTGCACGAGCTGGATCACCCGGTGCGCCGGCAGCGTGTTGCCCGTGGGGCCGTCGAAGCGCAGCGGCAGGCCGAGGGGCTCCGCGAGGGACAGCATGTGCGCCTGGTAGACCTGCTGCGCGGCCGCGTTGCCGAGGTGCTTTTCGCGGAGGTACCACTCCTGCTTGTCGGCCGACTCGGGGAAGGAGGGGGAGAGCTGGAAGGGCTCAAAGTGCAGCGTGAAGGCGACGCCGGAGGCGGACGGCGAGGCGCGGACCTGCGCGAGGGCCTTTTCGAGTCTGATGGGGTGTCAGTCGCGGCGTTTCGCGGGGCTGGGTGGTGCGACCTCTTCTTTGCAATATATGTCCTGCGAGGGCGGCCATGTCAGCGAGGTTGCCACGAAATCCGGGGTCACGGCTGTACATACCAGGGACAGATGGTGTCCAGCGTAAACGATACCTGGGATTCATACATCGCGTCACCAACAATGTCAATGCGTCACTCGGTTGGCTCGATACTGAAATGATGCTCTTTGGAGGGAATTGATCTGGGTGGACGAGGTCAATGTCGTCACAAGCGGATCATGCGGGGCTCCGGCGCCGAAGAGGGGCCATCTCCGGCCGAGCCCAAACACAAGCCACCAAGGTCATCACTCGCAGCTGGGACTTGATGTACAAGGGTATCTCATTTGACGAACCAACTAGTCAAACGTCATCTTGGTGCCCGTGTGCTTCACCACTGCACCCGTCAGCCTGGCCACCTGTATGTCCGACTCTGTGAGAGGCTTCGCCTCCTCGGCCGCGCCGTTCGTCTTCCCGTCTCGCCCCCGGGGCTCGTTGGACCTCTCGCTCCGCTCCCGCGGCGCCCTCGTGTCTCCCTCCCGCTTTGGTGCGTCCTTGCCGAATCTCTTCTTGTACCGCGTCTGGTCGTCCTCTGCCAGCTCCAGCTTCAGCTCCCTGCCGAGCATCCTGTTGACCCACCACTTCCTCGTCTTGAACTGCTTCTGCCTCTCCTCGCCCCCGGAGCCGTCATCGTCGGCCGCCTTGAAGTCGTCCTCCGTCTCGACCTGCTCCTTGACCTTGACAAAGCCCTTGACCGCCCACGCGGCCGCCTCGGGCTCCTTGAACCTGACCCACCCGAAGCCCTTGCACTTGCCCGTGTCCTCAAAGGTCGCCAGCTTGACCCATTCGATCTCGCCGCACCTTTCAAAGTTCCTGCGCAGGTCGTCCTCGGTCGTCTTGAAGCTCATGTTGCCGACAAAGATCTTGCGGCTCGCGTCCACCTCCTTCTTCTGCTCCGCACCGGCGGGCTCTTCGGGCTCCTTCTCCTTGGCAGGCCGGCCCTCAAAGGACGTGGCGTCTTTGATGAGAACCTTGCGCCCGGCGAAGCTCGTTTCCGACAGGGCAATGGCGGCGACCTTTCCGCCAATGTCCGTGAAGTCGACGTATGCGAATCCCCGGTTGACGGGCTTCTGGGTCTTGTCCCGGCCGGGCTCCTTCTTCGTGGGCAGCTTTATCCGGGTGATGGACTCTGCCGTTATGACCTCGCCCGAGTTGTCGATGAGCCACTTGCGCAGGTCGGCGGCCGTGAGCGTAAAGGGCAGGTTGCCGACCCAGATGGCGTGCTCAGAGCGGACCTTTTCCTTCTTGTCCTTTTTCTCGCCGTCGGCGCCCTCTTCGTCGTCGTCGCCGTCCGCCTTTGTCGGGAGGGCCTTGCCTTTCTTCAGCGCACGGCGGGCTCGCTTGGACGGGGGCTCTGGCGCCGTGATGTCGACTTCGATCTCGTCGACGGCGGACTTGCGCTTTGTCGACGTCGCAGGGCCGGGGGCCTCTGCCGGAGCCGGGCTGTCTTCTTTGGTCGACATTGCAGCGTAGTGCCCGTGTGTTGGGCAAGACGATGGCGTGCTTAGGAAGTAAGTCGGATGAAGCCGAGCATGATCCGGCTGCGAAACTTGGACCGATGCCAGAAATTTTTCTGTCAGTTCGAGTGATAAGCGATAAGCTGCCGGATGGGTCCGCGCCGAGGTGGGGCATGGGGCTCCCGAGGTAGCTTGGCCTACCCTAGATGTCGGCCGCAAACCAAGCGAGTCGCCACCGCAGTTTGGATGGATCGTGATCACGATGGCCAATTCGACTGCGAATATTCGGCATTTCACTTGCGCGTGAGGTGCAATTGGCATCTGAGAGCTCATCAGGGCTGGACCACCTCGAGGGCTGGTTGCAATCAGTGGGTGCGGTACGGAGTACCCCGCATGAGATCTCGAGGGTACGGATTAGTGCATGCGAATCAGCTATGCTTAGATCCTGGAGTGTGGTACCACGCCTCCCCCAGCCTCTACAGTAGCGGAGAGTATCGTGCGCTCGTGAAAGGTTAGGTTGGCCGTACTGATCTGGAATTTCCCGTCACAGACCAAGGTGCAGCCGCATATCAGCCTAGGTCTTTTGGATCAGGTGGGCTGGGCACCAATGTGCCTAGAGAGCGCTGACTCGAGGGCGGACTGTTGCCTGTCTTACAGGAGTCGTGCCCTACCGAGGCAGCGATGCCACGCCAGCACAATGCCACGCCAGCACGATGCCACGCCAGCACGATGCCATGCCTCAGCGGACAGGAATGCATGGGGCACGGCGTACATGGGTAAATTAGTATTCAGTCCGTTACCTCTCCCGCGCGCGTGGTGAACGCACTCTGTAGCGAACATGAACAAACGCCTGGGCCGCCTGAGCTGAAAGGCCCGGGCCAGCCCCACGCTAAGGCTCTGAATGGCACCCAACGGCGCTCTGGTGGTGGCGCCACAGCACTCGTCACGTGTGGGTGCCGCATTTCAGCGAATCCTGAGGCAACCCAGCCGGTGGAGGTGATTGCCATGGCTTTTTCCCTTCTCTCACTGCACTGCAACGACGCAACCCAGCGCAACGCAACCAGACAACCAACTCCACCACCGTCTCTCCACTCCGCCAGCTTTTCTGCCCTTGTCTGGCCCCGGGCGGGCACCCATGGGCTGCAGTCTTTCGCCTCTACATACTGGCAGCCGTTGACCGCCTCCTGCTGTCATCGTGGGCTGTCCGCGGAGCCGTCACACCTCGCCGTATCGTCTCTGTATCCCGTCGGGCTGCCGTTGAGTGTGGACGAGACGGCCTCTGCCACCACCCTCGCCGCCGCGACGCCGTCAAGTCGCTGTCGAGGCTCGTGTGCCCGATCCCCGCGAGCGGCCCTCCACAATGAACTTGTTGCTATCGCCACAGCCGCCCGTCTTCCCTCGCCAACACGATACCCCCGGTCTTTCGCCCCGAAGATCTGGTGAGTTTGCTGCATTTCCGGCCTGCAACCCAGATGCACGCCGTCCCAGTGAAGTGGTGCTAACCTCCGCCTAGCCTCCCCCCTCTCCAACATGGCGACTCGTAAACGGAAAGCAGACGAGGATGGCGACGAAACCATGTCTCCGATGGGCTCTCCCGCCGTTTCGGCACGGCCACTCGCCCGTCGATCCAAAAAGGTTCGCGCCAACGAAATCATAGGCCGACCTCTGGCCCTCCCTCGGTTGCTAGAAACCCTCAATGCCGGCCAGCTGCGAACGGTCCTGGAACGAATCTGCGAACGCCATCCGGACATTGGCCAAGAAGTCGTTTCGGGAGCCCCACGGCCCTCTGTCGATTCCGCCCTTCAGCTGCTGCAAGGATACCAAGACAAGCTCAAGGGGGCGGTCCCATACGGCGAATCCAGCCCGGAATATACGTACTACCGCATCAAGGAACACCTGGTCGCGCTCATCGATGCGCTGTCGGACTTTACGCCTCAATTTCTCCCGCCGATAGAAGCCCAGCCTATGAAATCACTGCAATTCTTGGATGGCGCCACAAAACTCGTGCACGAGCTGCCCGACTGGGACCCGCAGGCATATCGGCACCACAAAGAGAATGCCTACGAGGAGATCTCGAGAGCATGGGCCTTGGTCATCAACGAAGCGGGTAAGCGAGGCGGAGGCATCAACTTGCATTCGGGCGGATGGGATCAGATCCTGACCCGGCACAACGAGCAATCCGGCGGGCGGCTGGCGACAGCAATGTCTGCCATGGGCAGCAACGTCGGGTGGATGGCGTCGAACCAGCCGGCAGCTTCTGCCGACCAGAACTCGATCCTCAACCAGCTGATGGCTGGTACGTACGGTGCGCCGGTCCGGGTTGGCCCATGGTAACGCTCCACATCCGGCATCGGCTCGGACGGGACATCGCTGGACATATGACGACACACTTCATGACGGCTTTTTGGCATCAACGGCAGCATAGACTTGGGCGCTCATTCTTTGTGCACGGCTGGACGGAACGGCGTTTTGTCTGCAATTCTTGATATCCTTTCCCGGCACTCGCACGGTAGGGACTTGGCGATGTGGCTGGTTTGAACCCTCTGCGTGGAACTCGATACGTCCTCTGTATGTATATACTTTGCCTGAGGACCGACCCGGCCCGATGAGCAATGACGGTGCCGAGAAGGATCAAGTCTGAAGTCCTGGTGTGAATAATAACATTAAGGACATGCGCGGACGTGCGTTCCTACAAACACTGCCATGGCGTGAATCTCGTGTGCGTAGCCGTAGACGGCCCAGATGTCAGTGCCGTGCTGCAAGACGTCTCAATGCTGAAGTGCCCCTGAATCAGGTTCAATCTCCAGTGGGGGGGCTACGGGCGCTCTCGCAGAGCGGCGGGATGTAATCGCGTCCAGAGGAGATCACGTGCCCACCCGTCTAGGCTCCAGACGCGCCCACCACGTCTGGGGACGCGACTTGTTCGCCGTAATAGCTCCAACGTCATTCGCCATTGAGCAACACGATACTCGACGGCGCGCATACGACAAGTGTGCAAGACCTTCCTTTTGCTTCCTGCCAACATAAATGACCGACTAGGCTGATCGGTCGCCGCCATGCCTGCGTATGTTTCCCGTCGCGTCTCACCCTCCGTCACTAACGCTGCACAGCCCAGGCGACCAGCACAAACAGGCGTGGGCCAACCCGTTCGAGGAGGCGAGGCCGCGCATGTCGGAATGGACCGCCAAGGATATCGCTACGATTTCTTCCAAGCTTGATAAACAGCTCGGACCCGAGTACATATCCTCGCGATCCGGCCCCGGCGGCTCCAAGGTGCACTATCTCACCGCCGAGAAGTGCATCGGCCTCGCCAACGAGGTCTTTGGCTTCAACGGATGGTCGTCGTCGATACAAAACATTCAGGTCGACTTTGCCGACGAGAACCCGCAGACCCAGCGCGTTAGCATCGGCCTCTCCGTCATCGTCCGCATCACGCTGCGCGATGGCACCTTTCACGAAGACATCGGCTACGGCTCCATAGAGAACGCAAAGGGCAAGGCCATGGCCTTTGAGAAGGCCAAGAAGGAGGGCACGACGGACGGGATGAAGCGGGCGCTGAGGAACTTTGGCAACGTCCTCGGCAACTGCATCTACGACCAAGACTACGTGAAGCAGGTCACAAAGGTCAAGGCACAGCCGGTCAAGAGGTTCGACCAGGACAACCTCCACCGGCACGCCGACTTTGTCAGGAGGGACCTGATCAAGGTCGAGACGACGAGCACCTCGGTTGCCGCGCTCAAGGCGGAGCCGGCGGAGTCGTTTGAAGACTTCCTCGGAGGTATGCTCTCGTCCGACGGGTTCGAGGAAATCGAGGCTGAACATCTGTAGAACTCGACGAGGCCGACTTTTGCGTGCCGGAAGATGGCCACCCCGACGAGATCATGCTCGCCAATCCGGCCCAACCGGCCCAACCGGCCCAGCCAGCCCATCCAGCCCAAGCTCACGGAACAAATGACAAGCCCTCTGCGATTCCGCCACCGCAGATGCAGCCACCTACGCGACAGTTCAACAGGGTGGCTTCGGGCGGAAACAACAGCCGTCAACCGCAAACACCGAATGCGGCGAACCCACGACCCGTGGCACATCAAGGCAGAGACCCTCCCAATCACACAATGCAACATGCACCCCAACCTGGCCCTCCAACCGGAAACCCCTCGGAGCCGGTGGCCTTTTTCTCTGCGAGATCCGTGATCCCAAACTCCGACTCTACCGTGCCGGGACCACATGCCGCCCCCCAGAAGCAGCTCTTCAACCCCAAGGCCGAGAGCCCGTCCATCCGCAAGACGCCCGGAATCGATCACACCTCGTCGAAGCCCCTCGCGCGGACTGGGCAGCACCTCCCGCCCGCCAGCAGCCAGTCCACTGCAGCCCCAAGCGCGAGCCCCAGCGGCTTCACTTCCGTCAGACAGTCGGCGAGTGGCGGGCCCGGCGCTCGGGGCAACGTCGCGAATCCGTCACTCGACCACGCCCGCCGGATAGGCGCCCCTGGCGGCCCCGGCAGCCCCCTCGCGAACAGGGGGTCGTACAAACCGCCGACAATGAAGCGGCCGCTGCCAGGGGAGGCAAACACCACCAGCACGACGCGGTCACCGCTCGTGGACATTCCCAGCAACACGACCGGCCAGAGCAACGGGGCAGCGGCAGATGGTCTTGATTCCAAGCGGCAAAGGATGGCATAGTTGGCGGGGGAGTATCTTTCTGCTGGGTGTATGGAGTTCATTTGGGCCTTGAAGGACTTGTTTTGTTTCACAGCGATCAGGACCGGCCACACGGTAAAGAAGTATTATGATTGATGACCTCGGACGCTTGCGCAGCACCATGGTCAAACCACGCGTACAATCGATCTGATAATCAAACGCCCTACGCCGAAGAACAGTGTGCCTCTGGCCGTGCAATTCTTGCCCATTCTCCACCTTCCTCCCTCCGTCCAGGCTGTCAACCTCGGACCCAGCCATTACGTCTTGGAAGCAAGCCCAGCCATGAGGACGCTGCCATGGCACTGCTGCGCCTGGCTTCGTGCACGGCTGCTGTGTGGATGCTTGTTCCCTGGCTAAGCTAGTTGTGCTGTTGCTTGACGGGTAGAGGCTCCAAGTGATGGCTCGAGGCCGCTCCAAGTCGGGGCGTTTCCACGTTGGGCACCCCGGAGGCCGGAACAGTGGGGCCGGGCCGGCAGCCTCGGCGTTCTGGACGGACGGTGCATCGGCGCCATGCCCGCTTCTCTGCTGGGTGCCGTGCGGGATCAGAGGACTCAAGAGCAGCAGTGTTACAAGATCCGGGCTCGAATTAATTGATGGAGCGGACACTGCGAGAGGCAGGCAAGCAGGGACAGCAGGGTATCCAAAGGTGTGGTCGGGGACTGGGTGTTGGAGCTCGTCGTCAGACGCACGCTTCTGGGTCATGCGGGGTCAGAGGATGGACGGTTGGCCGTTGGATCACCCCGGCAAGATTCGGCGTTGGCTCCTTTGGAGCATCAGCAGTACGTCAGCTCCAGCCCCGGCCTCTTTCAACCCGAGGCACGAGCTGCCGTCGCCGCAGTTCCGCACAGCACGCACGTCATGGATGAGCATCAGAACACTCCATCGCAGCGGCGCCCTGCGAGCCTAAACACCGGGGATGTCATGGCGATGCGGCCCGGCTCGGGGACGACGGCGGGGAGCAGCCGTGGCTCCCCGTCCGTCACGGAGCGCTTCTTTGCCCACTCGACGGCGCGGCGCGTCAACACCGACTCGGTCATCGCCAGCGCGCTCAAGGAGCAGTACCCGGGCCTGGCGCTCTCCATCGTGCCGCAGTTCTCGGCGGACCTGCTCTCCTTTGCGGGCGGCGGCCGCGCCCGCGCCGCGCCCCTCGAGGACGACGCTCCCGCCGTCCCCGGGTCGCTGTCCTGGAGCGTCTACGTGCCGCCCGCGCGGCGCCTCGACGGCTCCCCCGGCGCCGTCGCCAGGTCCCCCGTCTTCGGCAAGTTCGCGTACCGCTGGGCCGGGCTCGACTTCGTCGTGTACCTGGTCGACGGGCGCGACGGGACGGCGAGCTACCCGCAGGTGCTCAACTACTACGTCCTCTCCGCCGACGAGGCCGCCGCCGAGGCGCTCATCACGGCGGCGGGCAGATGGGCCAACGAGCTGCACGACGAGATTTGGGTGTTTGACGGCGGCAGCTGGCAAAAGGACGCGGAGCTGTACCGCAGCGTCCGCAAGGCCTCCTGGGACGCCGTGATCCTCGACCCCGGGATGAAGAGGGCCCTCATCGACGACCACCTGTCGTTCTTCCAGTCCCGGGAGACGTATGCCCGGCTCAGGGTCCCGTGGAAGAGGGGCATCATCTACTACGGACCGCCGGGCAACGGCAAGACCATCTCCATCAAGGCCATGATGAATTCGCTGTACGGCCTGGACGCGCCCGTCCCGACGCTGTACGTGCGGACTCTGTCATCGGTAGGCCACATCCCGCTCTTATCCCGCGGCATCCTAGGCCTGTGCTGACGGGAGCAAGTTTGCCGGACCCGAGTATTCCATCCAGGCCATCTTCAGGAAGGCCCGACAGCTGGCGCCCTGCTACCTCGTCTTCGAGGACCTCGACTCGATCGTGTCGGACGGCGTGAGGAGCTACTTCCTGAACGAGGTCGACGGCCTGCAGAGCAACGACGGCATCTTCATGATCGGCAGCACCAACCACCTCGACCGCCTCGACCCCGGCATCGCGGTAAGTCTGCCGGCTGAAAGAACGACTGCGTGTCGTGTGTCTAACGGCTGCTAGAAACGGCCCTCGCGCTTCGACCGCAAGTACCTCTTCCCCAACCCCGACTTCGACGAGCGCGTGGCCTACTGCCGCTTCTGGCAGGCCAAGCTCGCCGACAACGCGGACGTCGCCTTCCCGGACGAGCTGTGCCGGGCCATCGCCGGCATCACGGACGGGTTCAGCTTCGCGTACATGCAGGAGGCCTTTGTCGCGGCGCTGCTGGCCGTGGCGCGCCGGGGCCGGCCGGACGCGGCGGACGACTGGGTGGAGCTGGGCCGGCCGGCGACCGGGGAGGACCCCGACTTGGACCGGCTGGTGCTCTGGGTCGAGATTCAGAAGCAGGTTAAGATTCTCCGCGAGGGGATGGAGGAGGCCACTTAATGTGATCACGGATAGCAAGAACACGACCGTTTGAACCAGTATTACCTGGTGCCTGTGCGTCTTTGCGGGCCCCTGAAGTCACATCGGTTGTTGGGAGGCAGATATCGGAGGCAGGCCGTTACCCTTCTGTTGTACATTTCGCCCGATGAAGCAGAGGTATCTATATTACAGGACAAGGCAATGGCCTCTGAACGAACGCCGACCGGTCATGGTGCCATGTGCCTCCATCGGCCTCACCCACTCCGCGTCAGACCCGCCCCGACGGCGTCGAGGTCAACCGCGCAAGCCCCTCCTGCGCCTGCTTCACCCCCGGCGCAAACTCCATCTTGCGGCTCATCTCGATGCACTCCCTGTACTTGGCGCGCGCCGTCTCCGTCTTGCCCAGCATGGCCGCCACGTCGCCCCAGTTGCACAGCGCCACGGCGCACGCCTCGTCGCACTCGGGCGTCCGGGCGTCGCCCTCGACGTCCCGCGCGTGCGTGTACGCGTTCTGCGCCCAGTTGAGCGCCGCGTCGAGGCACTCGCGGCGCGTCGTCGGCATGGCCGAGTCGAAGAGCTCCTTGAGCGTCTCCGAGGCCTCGACCTGCCCGGGGCTGTAGATGGGGTGCTGGGCGAAGGCGGCGGCGAGGTTGTTCATGACGACGGCCCGGTGGCAGGGGCTCTCGCAGAGGCGCAGGGCCTGGAAGAAGAGGGGGATGGCGAGCTGGAACTGGGACCTTCGCTCGTAGTCTCGCCCCAGGGACTCCATCGAGCCGCCCAGCTCCTCGGGGGTGAGCCACGACTCCTCTCCCGGCTTGGCACCCTCGGTCCTGCGTCGCCGAAACTCCTTGAGCGACGTCTCGACGGCCCATACCAGGTGCGTGTGCGACTTTTCGGGGTCCAGCACGTGCTCGTCCGAGTACAGTTCCCCCAGCTTGACGCTCGTGCCGATGGCCTTGGCGAGCAGCCGCTCTCTCTTGCGCCACAGCGTCTCGGGCTCGACAGCCTTCTCGCCCGTCTTAGCCTCGGATGCCCCGTCCTGCTCACTCCTCGTGGGGGCCGGTGGCGCATCCGTCACGTATCTGCCCTTGGCATCCACCTTGCCGTCCTTGACCGACTGCTCCATGACGGCGATCCACTTCCTGCAGTCCTCCAGCACCGACTCGAGCACGTCAATGGCCGGCTTGTAGCTGTTGATCTTTTGCAGCCAAAACGAGACCTGGATGCGGATGCCGAGGACCTCGTCGGAGAAGGGGTCCAGCCCGACCTGGGCGCACTGCTCCATGGCCTTCTTGTAGTACTTCAGCGCCAGCTCCGGCTCCGGCTTGATGTTTGTGTAGTAGATTGCGCGCCGCAGCGTGTTCGCGACGGGCTCGGGGTACCGGCTGAACTCGGAGTTGTAAAAGGTGAGGACGTAGGAGCGCACGGCGACGACGGAGAGGACGAGGAGGAACACCAGCCTAGAGGGTCAGCGCTCGATTCGGGGCGGTCCATGGGGTGTGCTTACAGCACCACGTTCATGCTCGTCAGCGCGGGCGAGTCGCGGTATGCTGAGCGGATCCCGCGAGGACTCAATGCGACGGCCAGGTTCCGCAGGCTGGCACCGAGTGCGTGTCCCACGAACCGGCGAAACGTCATCTGCGGCTTCTGCGGCTTCTCCGGCTTCGCGGGCGCACCCTCGCTGCCGCTCGCGCTCGACTGGTGCCTTTTCTGCGCAGGGAGAGCTATCACGGCCTGGAGGCTGAGGTCGGCGCATCGCGACCGGACTCGGATGGACAGCAGGCCCGCGGTCGCGTGGCGGAAACGTCGTCCGTGGAGGGGCCTCAGAGAGGCAATCGCCGATACCGACATGTCCCAGAGCCCGAGGGGATGCGCTGCGTCGATTCGCTGTGGCTTGGTGATGATGCCAACTTGGCTGAGGTTGGCTTCTAGCTCCGTCCTCGTCAAAACCCGGAGTTGGTCCGTGCGCAGGAAGCCGGGCCGAGGCGGGGCTCAATTGACGACCGAGGCCACCGAAGGCAAACGTCACCTCGACAACAACATCGCACGCGTCAAAACGGCAGCATGGCTGGCAAGTTTGAGCCCAAGGTCCCGGTGACCCTGAACCCCCCCAAGGACGATCCCATTTCGCTGGAGGAGCTGTCCAAAGCAACCGGTATGGCTAGCCACTGCATCTCTTCACTACCCCGCCAATCACGGCTTCACGACTTCACGTGAGATTGTCGAGTGCCTCTTGAAGATCGATCCACGGAGCGCAATGCCGCCGGACATGCCTCGAGAGCACGGCAATTCACTTTGCTTGCTCCACTGCGGAGGAATAGCCGTGCCATCTGATGAAGCGCTCACCCGTGCCTAAGCTGATTGGAACAACAGGCGTCGACGGCGGAAAGTGCTACGTTGCGATCAAGGTATGCTCTATGCGACGTGCTGCACCGCATCGGAGACTGATGGTGTTCTACAGGGCAAGGTCTACGATGTGACCGGGAACAAGTCATACCAGCCGGGAGGCTCATACCATGGTACGCGGACACTCTCGCTATCCAAGCAGCTCGTCTCCGCTCCGAGCTTCGCCCAGGATAGTCGTCGCTCCGGGTTGCCAAACTGACACTCTGTCCCAGTCTTCGCGGGCAAGGATGCGTCCAAGGCGTTGGGCAAGACGTCGACCAAGCCCGAGGACGTCCAGGCGGACTGGAGTGGCCTGGACGAGAAGGAAAAGGGCGTCCTCGAGGACTGGGTGACCTTTTTCTCCAAGCGCTACAACATTGTCGGGGTGGTCGAGGGCGCGAAGAATATGGATTGACTAGGAAGCCGGCTCTGAATGCAAACAGCGCCGACCTGAAACTGCCGTCGAGGACGCATTGTTGCCTCTGTGATCCCTTGCTCACCCTGGGTGCCGTGATGGTCTTTCAGGCCCTCAACGCCACGTCCCCGTGAGCGCTGGCGAGGTCGCACATCACCTGGCGTCGCCAGATGCCCAGCAAAGTCAACGCCCCCGGTGTCACAATCGTGCGCTCGAGATTCTGACACCTCGCTGAGTATTGGACAAAGTATCCTGCGTCATCATCGATCACCGGCCTGATGCTTGTCCCACCGCACAGAGAGCATCCGTCGCCCCATGCCGTCAGAGACACAAATGCCGTGTGCTCGTGGTTTCTGCACCACCATAGGCCCAGAATGAGCACGGATGTCAATCTATTGCTACATCAAGCGCCGTCGCTCCGTCCGGTCCAGTCGCCTGCGGCCAACAACACCTCGCGATGAGACCACTCCACCATTTAAAACCCGACGCACCCTAGGAAACGCCCACAAACAACACCGTTACACTGCCGGCCAAGCCGGTGTCACCGCAGCTCGAAATACAGACGCGCACAGAGACAGAGCCTCAAGCCTCAACAGCCACCGGCGGCCATCGTCCGACGGCCGTTTGCAGCAGCAAACCTCGTCCGGAGACATGGGACCATCCCTGCCTCGCCACACCCGTGTTACTTGTCGTAGAAATCCGCCGAGCTGCGTGCCGCGGATGTTTTGGCTGTGGTCCGACGTCACACGGTGTCGGTGAGTATTCGACGACTCTGGTTCTAGAATGTCACACGGCTCCTTGGTGGTACAAAGGGTCCCATATGCCGGTGCTTTTCAGTTGTGTTAATACACAGGTCATTTGCTCACAGGAGGTGATTCCCAGGAGGCGTGGAGGTCATGCCATGTTGCTGGCAAGCAGCCAAACGCGGGAGCAATGAATTTCTTCTCTAATATCCAAGTAACGAGAATACACCTCCAACATTCATTCAAGTACATGAGAATAAACCCTTGCCAACGTCATTGCTGCCGCGATCTAGACAGAATTCCCTGTTGTGAACAACCGCCGTCCTTTACCCCAGCCCCCTGACACGCGGCGCACTTCTCACACAGCACGCCCTGCTGCCACGAGTTCCGCAGGACCTTGACCCCAAAGCACTGGTGATAGGGGTCATTGCGGGCGAAGTGGCAGTAGGATTTGAGCCGGAAGATGGAGTGGTTGCAGATAAAGAGGAACTCCTCCCAGTCGCACATGATGGGACTTGGATGCAAGCCAGATGCTTGGGCGGGACCTATTGGCCAAGCCTTGTCAGCTGGTCACCTTCAAGCCTTTTGGCAAGCACTGACCGTGATGTGTGGTTTGCTGCAACCCCGACGAATAGGCGTTCAGGAGATTCATCGGCTGACTTCTGAGAGGGCGAGGGTGAGAAGACTGAGATTCCACCAGGACTTCGAGGAGAGCTTTATAATGCCTTGGTAGCTCTAGATAAGTCGCTTTCCAAGACCGCCGCCATGATACAGAGACAGGACCAGCCAGTACTCGGACGCACAGTGCACGGAGCCCATGGCAAATAACGCCGTCGCCAAGGGAAGCGAGAGGCTCCATCCGACAACAGCCACCAAGAGGCCGTTTGATGTGATTCACACGACGTCGACATCGATTGACGAAACCCTGTCGGCTACGAGGCCCCACGGGGCGAGGCCCCGGAGAATTGTTGAGATGCAACATGGGAGGGGCGTGCAAGATGCTGCACAAGTGGAGTTTGTCTGAAGCATGACAAACGAGGGAACCTCAGTCATGGCAAACAGGGGCTTGATGTGCGCGTGTAGCTCCTCGGGGGCTGCTTGGAGATGCCGGCCGCATAGATGGACAATTGAGGGAGAACGGTTGCTGTTTGTCAGGACTTGTTGAGTCGGGATACCACGGCCAAG
This sequence comes from Tolypocladium tundrense, assembly GCA_024340025.1. Lineage (NCBI taxonomy): Eukaryota > Fungi > Ascomycota > Sordariomycetes > Hypocreales > Ophiocordycipitaceae > Tolypocladium > Tolypocladium tundrense. The sequence continues at coordinate 9,994 of JALHBX010000327.1, read as the reverse complement.
GACGCCTTCTACGTGAACGGCTGACTGCGGATCACGAGGCCGCCGGTGCAGGCCGACGCAAAAATCGGCACACAGTTCTTGTAGATGGCTCAGGGGCGAGTCGGCAGCATGAGCATGTCTCCAGATTGTATGTTCAAGGAGCGCAGTCGTAAAGCACGGGGATGAAGTGAGCAGGGAACGGACACGGAGATCTCTTGTGCATGAGCAACAGGAGAGCGAGGTCCTCTTTTGATGTTTTGCGACTTGCAAGCAGCGTGTCTCGAGTAGCATCAGGGGCGTCAGTCATGGCCCGGCTCGTCTCGAAGATGCGACCTGACCCGGCACCTGTACGCAGGTAAACTGGCGACCCTCATGTGCGGACCCAGCAACGACCTTTGATCCGCATGAGGCTCTCGCCGTCGGCCTCTCAGCAGCCTCGGCGATGCTGTTGTTGGGGTGACGACATGCCAAGGCTAGCTCAGTGTCGAATGGGGCAGTGGAGATCAGATCGATTTAGACGTCGCGCTAGCTTCTGTAATTAGGACCAGAGACAGGTGACAGGTGACGACGGTGATGGCTGTTGGTTGTCAACGTGCTCGATCAGTCTGTCGGGCAAGAGGTAGGTTTGCCGGACCGGCTGAGCACAACGGGTCCTTGAAGACAACGGTGGACAGACCTCGCAGAGCTGCGACGGATGACGCTGCAGCTTGTCGGTGTCGCGACAAGGGCAGCCAGTTCGAACCGATGGGATGGTGCCCGATGGCCGGGTACTCCGTATCTCGACACATGGAATGGCTCTCGATCACGGCATGCAGACATCCGGCGCGCCTTGTGCATCCTGGAGGGCAGTCTCCAAAGTTCGGCCCGCTCACCGAAGAGCCAGTTAAAGTTTGTTTGGATAAGATTCGAGTGGCTGGCGGGCCGCAACGAGGCACCTCTGGGTACGTCACGTCGTGGCCATGTCGTCATGCCGTCATTTGGTCGGTGTCGCGGGAGACGAGACAGAAGGAACACGAGGCCTGGCCGCATCCAGAAGTCGACGGGTCGTCTCGTGCCGCAGAGCCCAGAACGAGCAATGGGCCCAGGGCCTGCTGAGTCTCGAGTCCTTGCAGACCTTCATGCTGGACTGGCTGGTGTTGTTGCACGACATCGTGACTCAGGCAGCTGCCCCTCATGGCCGCCTCGCCGTTGCCTTGCGAGAAAACTCGCCCTCACCGACATCCAGGCCCGGGCGCGTGCGGAAAGGAGCGTCCAGCCGGTGCCAGGGCGGCCTGTGATTGGACGCAGCCACACCGAAGGTTCAAAAGTGAGGCGAACCACCCAGCTTGGCCAGGGCGAACCACCACATGGCCCGGCGACGTGGACTGAGCTTCTCCAAGCCTCCATGGGTGGCTGCATGTCATGGTTGAAGCCAAATTCTTCGCATCGACGACCAGACCACTGCCAGAGCTTGGAAGCGGTGCGACCCAGCGTCCTCAGTGCCGTGCGCCGCGTCGCGCAGAATTAGCATGAGCCAGGGTCATCGGGCTCGCCTGGACGCTGTTGACTGTGCTGCGCGCCGGCCTCGACCCTTTCTCTTTCTCGAGCACCACCATTGTTGGGCCCGACTCGCTCCCTCTGCACCACACACGGCTGGCGGCAGCCGTCCTCCCATGCACGTCTCTCGTACCTCTTCCACACGTCGCTTCGGTCGGGACAGCGCATACATACTGCCGAGTTGAGGCTCGCGTTTCCTCTGTTGCTTCTGTGCCCCCCGAGCCGTCATTCGCCGCTGTCAGGGCCGCTGCGTGAGCCTTGCGCTCCGTATTCCCTCCCACGGACAGGGCATCTGACCCCGGCTGCCCGATCCGGGCCAGGACAAGGGAGTGGCAGAAAGGGAGTGGGAGTAGGACGGAAAGCTCTCGCCCTCACCCGGTGCGGCTCAATCCGCGGATATAACTGGCCTCGTCTCGCCTCGTCTCGCCTCACTCTCCTCCACTCCACCTCGGAGGCGCATCAACCTGCCGTCCCTGAACGTCAGGCAACCTACTACCGCCCAGCAGGCGCGCCATCGTCGACCAACGCCCCAGGCCTGGCCCTACTCGACTTCAGCCCTGGCCTGGTTCCTTCTCAAGAGCCTCGTCTGGTGCGTGCTTTTTGATACCGGAGACGAATATCTACGACTGAAATACAGCTTCAAGCCACCAGAGACACTTCGTTCAGACACCGTCACAATTCATCATGAACCCTCAGTATGGGGACCCTCGGCCGGCAGCCCTGTCTGGGAACCAGATGCACATGCCACCGCCATGGAACATCTACAACTTCTATGTCGCGCCTGCCAAAAACGACCCCTGGACACCTACAGGTCTTATCCAGTCGCCTGCGCCAGACGATCAGCCCGACGGCCCCTTTGATTTCACCCGACAGCGTATTCCCAAGAACAACTACTTGGAGTATGGGAACACGGCCTCGCCATCGGACTGCACTACATTGCCTGGCGACTCGGGCTATGGAGGCAGCCGCCCCACATACAGCGTTGCGACCGCATCCGCGCATGGGGACGATGCGGTGCTGGACGCGCAGATGGGTCGCGGTACCGATGCTGCTTCATTCGTGCCGCGACGACACGCCCATTCGCTACAAAGGTTTCGCTGTGAAAACTGCAACGCTTGGCTGAAGAGCCAGGGTGACCTCAAGTAAGCTTCGCTGCCCATCTCAGGCCCCTCTTGCTGGCCACGACGGCGACGTGCTGACGAAAACCAGGAAGCACCGACAGCGTCATCTGAAACCCCACTTGTGCCCCTATCGCGGATGCTCCAAGGCTCGACAGGGATTCAGCACCTCGAACGACCTTGTTCGGCACAAGAGATGCGTTCACCGGGAGCACAGCCTCCCTGGGCGCTCGTTTGTCTGCTACCATTGTCATTCGGGCGACAAGCAGCCCAAGATATGGCCGAGGGCAGACAACTTTCGTTCCCACCTGTTTCGTGCCCATCAGATGACACTCAAGTTTGACGATGACCACAAAGAGTACCTCTACCAGTACGTTGGCCCGTCCATCCCTGCCTTTGCTCATCCTGACAAACGTACAGACCGACGACGCAGACGAACGATCTCGAAGGCGTAGGGACTTCGGTCGGATTCATCGACCCCCAAACCCGGCCCATGAGCCTCCAAGAGCCCCCCGTCTTGTCGGGTTCGATGGGCTCGTCATTCCGCGAGGACCAGTTCGCCCAAAACCATGGACCGCTCACAACACAGATGGGAATCAATCCGGCCCTTTTCCAGCAATCCCCCGCAGAGGTCAACCAGAGACCAGCCGGCGAAGAGGGCCGATATATTCACCCGGTAGTCTTGAGAGAATCCGTCGGTGAGCCCAGCCAAGAGTACGGGATGCAGCAAGGTCCAGGCTACGCCGTCGATGCCCAAGGCTATCCCCACGTACAGCTTCCAGATGACGGCGGCCACCATGATGCTGGCCGGTGCCTCCCCATCGCCTCACCAGGCCACGTCGAACCGACTGGGGAGCCAACCGCGCATACAAACCGGGAGAGCTGGACATCGGACAGGGCAGGTTCCAGTGAGTCCACCCAACCTGGGCTTGATGATCTCAGCGCCGACATGGCAAATTTGCAGCAGTTCCAGCGCGAGCTGGACAGCAGCAGCCCAGTCGTGGATTTTATTAGGGATCCTTCCACCGGAATCGACCTGAATAACTCCCAACTTTTCAGAATCCTCCAAACTCTCCCCAGGGGCCTCATTCAGAGGGTACTTAAGGGGGAGGGACAAGTTACGGAGGGTGGGAGTCAGGCCGATGACGAAAGGGCCCAGTTTGACTGCGAGGAACCGCATTGTGGCAAGGCTTTTGTTCGACAGTGCGAGCTCAAGTAGGTCCCAATGATCCCGATCATGCCTCCACCGCTCATGCATTGCCAGAAAACACAAAAAGAGGCACGACAAGCCCTACGGATGCACCTTTAAAAGCTGCCCGAAGAGGTTTGGAAGCAAGAACGATTGGAAAAGACACGAAAGCAGCCAGCATTTCCAGCTTGAAACATGGACCTGCGACGAGCCCGGCTGCAAAAAGACGTTCCAGCGGCGGGAAAGCTTCAAGAATCATCTCCAAAAGGATCACGGCATGAGCGACGTGGGCACCGTTGAAGAGAAGCTGGAAGCATGCCGGCTGGGTCGTCACTGCGACCCGCGGTTCTGGTGCGGCTTCTGCGTCCAATTCGTCGTAATCGACGCCAACGAGAGAGGGGGCAACTCGTGGACCAAGCGCTGCGACCACATTGACAACCACTTGTTCGGCAAGGACGGCCTGCAACGAAAGTCAATTCAGGAGTGGAAACATCAAGACGACGAGAAAGAAGCGCCACCGTCGAGCACGAAAGCTGTTGGCGCCCCAGTCGGCCCCCCCCAGTGCAGAAAACGAAGCAGCAGCACCGACGCCAATACGCGACCTCGGAAGAAGGTCCAGACGCAAACATACATGTGGACATGCGTGAGTCGTCGCCGTTCTGCCCACCGCAGCAGGCAGCTCGCCCCCGCTGACCGTCCACAGTGCAATTGCAATTCGACGATAAACCTGAAGACGTCGTCCTGCTGCTTCGAGTGCGGCCACCAGAAATGCGGGCCAAACTGCCATGTAGAATACGTTTCCCCAAACGACGAGGCGTTGGGCGAGGAAGAGACGGACACGACTCGGCCGGCGGACAGGGGTACCGCGGGCGATTCAGGACATGAGGACGTAGAGTATGATATATGATGACTGAGAGAGCATACCTGATGCAGGATGGTTTGCACTTTTGTGTTTCTGGCAGCGTTCGGAGGAGGAATGGGACATGGGTGTAGCGTCGGCGTGTGTTTTCGTAGGAAGAGGAGGAACTGGATATCGGCGTGGTATTGCGTCGGAGGAGGAATAGGACATGGGTGCAGCGTCGATGTGTTTTCTTCTCTATTTTCTTTTCTATTGTAGGGGGAGGAGGGGTTGGGTATCGGCGTGGTATGGCGACGGATGGTTGATTGTACTTTACTCAGTTTGGGGATAGGTCAATCGACTGTTTGTCTACGACCCGGCACTACACCAAGGCGCCCAAAGGAACCATCCTGGTCCCCAAGCCTGCCCGCACTGGGGTCAGGACAGCCGCCAGACGTCAAGCGCCAGTGACCCCTTGATCCATGAAGGATGGTGCTCGTGTCACGGTTGCTTTCCCCAGCCCTGCCGGGACCGACGGTCTTAGACCGCTGCTCCTCTACCTGATGCTTGTGCTACCACTGCGCCCGCGATGGACAGTCGTTACGGAGTGGCCGATGCGCGGCGCCTAAAATAATGACCGACGGCCTCCCTGGGTGCCCAACCTGACGTATTTGCTCACGCCGACCCTGGGCGTTGAGACATGCGGCGCCTACGAACACTGAACGGCTTCGGGTATGCGCACCCTGCCTGATGTTTACTAAACGCCAGGTCGTTGCGACATGCGCGCGTGGTCATGGACATGGGCATTGGCAGGGGTCTCGTGCGGATTGGCAGGGGCCTCTTGCGGAGGAGGTGCTCGCGCTGGGCACTGCTCTACCGTCTTGCTTTTACGGGATACGGACCCGGACAGCGGCTTGTTGGGGCCGTTCTGTGTGACGTCGCGGATTCCGCTGAGGTTGGGGAGAGGTGACGGATCGGCACATGGGTGTGGGCAGGGCTTCCTTGCCGCAGCACACCGCGGAACATATCTGCTTGTGGAGGATACTGGAGCCGATGACAGCTGGTGCCGGCCGTATGTGATGAGATGTGCGACGAGCCACGATGCGGTGCGCCAAGAACAGAGCACCGGCTGGCTCGGCGTTCCGCCCCCAGTGCTGTACTCGAAGATGCCACAATGCGAGTTTCTGCCGGGGCTGTTGCGGAAGTAGCCGCAGGCGGGCTCAGGGTATGGCCGCGTGAAGACGCTGCGTGGCTCGGCTGAGCATTCACTGACGGACAGCCAAGCCCGCGGGGGTGGATGAAGCTACTGGAGCAGGCTTCGAGATGTCGACCGGTGAGGGACTGGTTGGAATGGGCACGAGGCGACGGCGTCGGATGCATCGCTAGGCCAGATCTGTGGAGGGAATGCCTCTCGACAAGCCCCCGGGCCAGAAATAGGCGCACGGGAACGTGTGCGCTGGCGCCGCGGAAGTTGTCCGCGGACCTGCCGAGAGGAGAGGGAGGGCGCATCGAGGGCCGTGCTGGTGAAGATGTGTTGGTGGCTTGACCATAAGCAACGTCCGTGCTCGATGGTGGTGAACTCGCTGCCCGCCAGAGCTGGAACTTCAGCTCGCAGCCATGCAGCACACGAGCACCGGCCGACAGGCAGGTAGACCTGCCCCTTCTGGTGTGCTTGGAGGTCGCGAGCGCAGGTCGGCGGCGGTTTGAGTTGAGATGGCCGGGACCCCTAAGCGCCCAGCCACTGCCGCGATGGTGACGCGACGGGCTCGCGCATCGGGGCCGGCAACGCCGCCCGGCCGGAGGGCAGGAGGGCAGGAGGGCATGGCGCTGTGGCGCCTGTGGGTTGGCAGATACGAACGAGTGCAGCGAGCAGATCGAGGGAGGTGCTTGCGGTGCCCCTGAGACACGGTGATGTTGATGGGTGACGCCGACGACGACGACGAGAGCGCGGCCCGCCTTTGTGGCGCTGGCAGCAGTCAAGACCAATCCGCAAGGGGAAAACCTCCAGAAACCGTCTGGCAACGCAAAGCGTCCGGTGCAAGGTCAATCCCGGCAGCGCATCGCGTCGTTGAGCAGCCATGGCGGCGGCCGTTGCGTGCGACCGGGCAGAGGACGAACGCCATGTGGCCAACTGGGACGTCTTGTTGGGTGAGGGTGGGTGCGAGGTCCAGGGTGGAGCAGATTTGGCGTGCGGCTACGCCCGTGCCTAGCGATGCCTACGAGTACCTACTCGTAGGTAGCTAGTGCCAGCCCTCGTCCTGGCCTCGTGCCCAACCAAACCTCCACCTCCACCAACTCGACGCGCGACGACCTAACCACCGCGACCCCGAGTTGCATCGAGAGAGCGTCTGAGATGTGGGAGGGACGGAGGCAGGAGAGGGACGACGAGCGGGGCAGCGTCGTCTGCCGGCGAATCGCCCAAGCTGCCCGTCAGCGGAGCTGCAGCGACCCGAACGTCGAGACCTGCATGCAGGCCCCCTGCCTGCAGCGAGTGCCAGGCCCGAGGGACGTACGTGCTGGACGCCTCGTCGGAAGCCCAGCCGTGTGGTGGCAGCGGATTGGACTCGCCTCCTGAGGTGAGTTGTCCTCCAATCCTCTACCTGGTCAACCTGACCTGTCGACACATCGTCCATTCGCGGCGTGGCGAGCAAGCGAGCGCATGGAGCACTCGGGCTCAGAGAAGCCACCCATGCAGCCATTGCACCCGTTCACGAGCGAGTGCCCTGGGGAGCCTGAGGCATCAAGTGACCTTGGCAGAGGCCGGACTGTTCCAAGACACCCGCTGCGGATCGGTTTGCCGTTCCCGGCGCGTTGGTCCTGTCTGCACACCACAGACACGACCTGCAGCCCCTGAATCCAAGTCGCCCTCGCGCTGTACCTACCCGTTCGACACCCTGGCCTGGCAGCCCGGCACATGCAAGAGGCGTGGGCCCCATCGCGACGGGCTGTCATGCCCTAAGCGGACCCCCTATGACGACTGTGAATACCGCTTCTCACTGCGTCGGTAGCCCCGATGCTTCGCTGAGCGCGACGAGGCGTCCTTGTCTCGAGAGAACAAGACACACGGGGGCCCGGCTTCCCGGGTGTCTCTCAGAGAGCAATGCTATTGGGGACCCGACAACGCGGAACGGAAATGGGCCATCGCATGCAGCTGCACACAGAGCAGACAGGGGCTGCATCTCAAAGCCCGACGCAGCAGGCACAGTGTACCTGCTGTGCCTCGTAGGCAGCGTGAGGCTCGACGCGCCCAGTAGCCATCTGGGTGGTGAGGTGCTGCATTGGTAGGCAGCCATGGCGCTCGAGACTCGAAGGGCCTTCTTCCCCATGGCAAAGCTTGGAGCCCAGGACTCCAGCTGGACGCCGCCGCTCCTTGACGGCCGCCTCTTGCTGTGGCTTCTCTTATTAAAGACGCCTCTCTCGCTCGACGCACCTCTTGCCTTTACGTATCTCCTATATCATCTTGCTATTGTCCCGTCACTTTGCTCCCAGCACTGCAAACGCGGTTGTGCCTCTGTTTCCTCCCCTGCCCCTGGCAGAGTCGACAACCTCGCCGGCGGCAACTCGCAACACCTCGGTCGTTTGTCGCTATCCTCATGCAACCGCACCCACGGCGCTCGAAGTCGAAACACACTCGGCGTGGCTGTCCCGCCGCAGTCACTCAGCCGGCCATTCAACGCACATCGACGCGACAACCTCGCCACTGGGGCTCCGTCGTTGCGAACTCTACCATTTCGTATTTCGACCCTCGATCCAGTCCGAGACATGGCGTCGTATCCCCCTTCCTCTGACCGCGAGCTTGTCGGATCCGCAGAAGACGGCCTGCGAGCGTCGTACCCAACTCCCGTGCCAGAGGACCTCGACCCCTGCCTGGGCGACGGCAGTGGCTTGCTCTTCCAAGAGTACCGCCAGGTTGCAGACGTGCCTGCCGTTGAGCATGGCCATTTTGGGGTCTCTGGTCGAGGCCTTGCTCGTGGTGGCCTCGGCAGCACGCACCTCTCTGTCGGACACGGCACGCCCGATACCTCGCCGCCTCCTCAGCTCCTCTCTCCGGACTATACTGTGAAGCACAGCCCGTCCATGGCCAGCGAGATACTCTACGATGGGATCTGCAGCCCCTTGCCGGCTCCCGTTACGGCCATGATGCATCCAGAAATGGGTGTTGTCGATCTACGACAGCACTCGCGCACATTGCATCTTCCGCGCAGCCAATACGTCAACCCCTCAGAGATAAGTCCCGGACTGCCCTTTCGATACGGGAGCCAGCCCGCTCCGGTTTCATATGACGGCTTCGGGTACCAGAACCAGGGCAGCTCGTTGCCGTATCGAGACGGTAGCATCGACCACGGATCGTTGCCCGGTGCGGGTGACATCCAGGGCGTCCAGTCCTTCTTCGTGGCCACAGGCTACATCACCGACGGCATACCTGACCAGGATCCCGCATCCTCCCAATGCCGAGACGGCGCCTGGCAGCCTGTCGGCAGTCACCACTTGTCGAAGGTTGAGCCATGCGGCGAAGGACTGGTCCCGATCGCCCGAACGCCTCCAGAAAGGCCCATCAGGTGTCCCGAGTGCAGCTCTTCTTTTCACAGCGAGGGCAAGCTGAGCGAACACGTGTGCAAGCCGTACCCCTGTATCTTTGAGTTTGCCGGCTGCACGACCAAGTGCAAGAACAAGAACGAGTGGAAGCGCCACATCAACTCCAAACACGTTCACCTCGAGTGCTACATCTGCACCGATGGGGGATGCGCAGAGTCCAGAATTCGCCCCGCCCAGGAGGGCCCCCCCCTGCCGCCGATGTTCCCGCGCTTCGGCAGGGTCTTTAACCGCAAGGACTTGTACAAGGAGCACATCGGCCGCCTGGAGGACAAGCGCTCCAAGATGAAGTTCCCTCGGGGACAGCTGGAGGCGAGGGCAGCGAAGGCGCTGCACCACAGGATCGAGCTGCCAGAGCACATGCAGTGCTTCGTCGAGGGCTGCGGGGACGTGTTTGGGGGGAAGTCGGCCTGGAGCAACTTCCTGGAGCACGTGGCCGAGCACATGGAGCTCGCGTCCGGGCAGGGGAGGCAGCCTGTGGCGCCTCGGGGCCCCGAAGCCGTCGAGCTGACGGGCTTTGGCGTCTCGGCCGGCTTCATCGCCAAGACGGACGGCGGCGGCTGGCGGCTGGTCGAGCCGCTGGAGGGGGTCAAGCCCGGCGGCAAGAAGACGGGCTCCAAGAAGGCGCACGACAGGCAAGTGGGCTTGCGTGGCCGGAGAGCGAAACGCTAGACGCCGTCGGGCTGCTGCTCGACGCTGTTCGGGCCGCTGCATCGCTGGGAAGAGGGGGGGGGGGGGGGG
>JALHBX010000326.1:0-22092 GCA_024340025.1 Tolypocladium tundrense | reverse complement strand
GGGGGGGGGGGGGGTGGTTGTGTAGGGTTTTCCCGCGGACGCCAGGAGCCTCAGCGCATCAGCAGTCGTCGCGGCCTGCAATCCACGCCGCCCATCAAAGACTCAGCGCGCGACCTCTGCAACCGCCTCCTCTTGCGCGTGGTCACGAGCGGGCACATGGATGGGCGCGAGGCAATGACGGGGCGCCTGGCTGGTGCAGGCGCCTGGAGATGGGACCGCTACAAACGGGCCACGGCCACGGACGGTGGTTTGTTGTAGAGTCCAGAGTTTCGTCCGGTCTGCTCAGCGGAGGGCTCGCAGCAACGAGATGAGGCACGAGCTGGGTGCCCGAGGCCAGATCGGCGCGGCGCCAGCGGGTAGAGACTCGAATGTGTCAAGAAGCTGTCGCTCGGGGCCTTCGATTGGGGATTGCCGAGCGGGAGAGGCCGCCAGATGCTGGCGGAGGTGAGTGCCGGACTGCTGGTGGTGCTGGGGGGACGAATTTCCACTTTGCCATCTCCCCTCACAGATTCTAGCGTGTCACTGGCGGCTCGTAGCCGCACATCTCTACTCATAGTGGCAAGTTGCCGCCGAGCCCCTGTCCGTCCCGCAGTGAGGCGAGATTGCCAGGGCCGCCAGGGGGGTTGATAGACTAGTACGAAGTACAAGGTGCCAGACAAGGGGAACGTCTGTACGGATACCTATGAGTATTACTGCTCTCCTCTATCGACGGCTCTATTTCGGGTCATCCATTCACTGCGACTTAATTCGCATCTCGCACGAATGCGGAATACACTGCGTCCGTGCTGGACATGGCAAACGTGGCAGTCCCGCATGGCCCTGTCTGGGTAAGCCTCCAGCAGCTGAGCCGAGCTCGACCCGCCCTACGAGGTCCTGGCAACGCTGACGACTACAGCCAGCATGGACCTTTGAACAATCCAGCCGGATTCCCAATGGTCTGTCGTTGGAGTCTCATCGCTCCCCACGTGTGCGGCATATGCAAGGTGAGACTCTGGCTTGGCTATCTGCTTCTTGTTCCACTTCAAAACTCGACATGACATTCTCAACAACACGAGCCACCCAGTCAAGGAGGACGGAACCTTGTCTGACCGGTCTTGACGACCGATGAATCACCGAATGAATATGTGCGGGCTGCTAGCACTCAGGGCCATGCAGTATTCACTGGGCCTGGCCACGGCATCTCGAAGTCTTGTGAGCCAGTGTGGCTTGGTCAGAGACACCCAGAGACACCCAGAGCCGCGTGTGGACGGTCTGCCAAAGGTCTACCGAGTACTTTGTATGTACGAGTAGGAAAACTTCTTCGTATTATGCCGGAGGCCTACCTGTTCGCGTGCTTGACGGCGAGAAGATTACTACACAATTTTCAGCTTGCTGCAGGGATGTGTTGTTTGCAAGTTGGACCACCGTTTAGCACCAATCGGCGATGAGCCTTGTCAGTCACTCGACAAGATCCATGTGCCTTGAAGGGTACGGACTAGATACCTACTCGTACGGACTACCCTACTACTCGTACATTAAAATATGTTCCCATCTGTGCATTTATGCCAAATCACCCCACTGCCCGTTTGCTGTGGTCATTGTTCATGTCTCGCTCGCCCAAGTGCGGGCCTTACCCGGGCGCCTCATGCGCCACCAACCTCAAACAATGAATCCAGATGGCAGAAAGACACACCTGGCTCGAGGGGCGACCCTGAATGCTGGATACGTGATGAGCAGCATGTCGACTAACGATACTCTGATTTATAGCTAAAGGTTACGCCCTGGAACTGAAAGGCGGTGGCCAATTCCCCAAGCTCGCGCCAAAAACGGCGGTGGTGAACGTTGATGAGGGTGAGCTCGACGTTGGAAAGCTCCGGCAGCCTGCCCACGTGCATAGGGGCAAAAGAAGACAGAATGTCGAAAACCTTCATGAACCACGCATACTGAGCGTCTTGGGAGGTATGGGGAACGTCCTCAAGCTGGTAGGCACGAAGTCTCAAATCTGTGATGGAGGCCGGGAGGGCATGAGCAAGGGAGCCGCGATTCTCGCCGCTTCCCGAAATCTCCGCTTTGGTGAGTAGCAGAAGCATGTCCACCGACAGAACCTTTAGCTTGTTGAGGGACCGCAGACAGGTGAGCTTATGGTCAGGCCCGATCAGTGGGGTAACGTCTGGCTGGTACTCGAGCCGGAGATGCAGGTTGCTCAACGTCTCCTTCAGGAGAAGGAGACCGTTGTTGAGACAATTATCCGGCGACACTGGAGCGGCGGCGGCGCCGTCCATGTAGCAAAAGTCAAGCGCAGGATACAGGGAACGTGTACCTTGTATTTTGTCAGTCGAAACCCACAGCGTCTTGAGCGCGGGGAGCTGCTTGCAAATGTCAAAGATCTGGCATGGCGAGCAGGCGCTACTCCAGAGCACGAGGTGCTCAATCGTATCAATTCCAGCCTCGACCCCCAATGGTTGGGGGAAGCCTTCCCAGTGGCCATCGTCGCCGATCAGCTCCAGTCTCGTCAGCTCAGGTGGACGGCACAAGGGAAGACCAAACCGGGCCACATCTAGAACGCTAGACAGGCTAAAGTGGCCATGTGACCAAACTCGGAGTGTCGATGCGGTCTGGAATAGAGGGAACGCTCTATTCTCGTAACACAGAGCGGAAAACAGCGTCGATGTGCGGGACTGGTTGAATGTCCTCGCGTCGTGGGGAAGAGGGAAAGTTGCGGCCTCGGCGTCGGGAATGAGCCACAATAGGGTGACGAGAAGATCCAGAAACAGGTGATATGGCTTCTCCTGCTCGAGTATGGGATGCCCCTGCGTGAAGTTGACGTGGGAATCGGCCCTCTCAGCGTCAAGGACGCCCGCGAGGCCCTTGAGACGGTCGTAGTCGCGATGCCAAACGTCGAGCATGCCTGAATGCGTCGTGTGCAAAGGGAACTCGCCTGTGAACTATACATGCGGCTCGGCGATGTACGCGAAGCGTTGAATCAAATGGGAGATATATGAGCTCTCCAGGGCGGTCCTGAGCAGTAAAGCTAGGCTATTCGGATTGGAAATGACGATGTCGCGGTAGAGGGCTGGCCTGGAGAGACGGACGAGCGCCCTGGAGGTTAGACAAAGACTGCGCAGCGCGTCGCGTTGACGACGCGACCGGTGCCATTTGTGCCACTCAACATCGAGAAAGTCTGCAGAGAACTCTTCCTTACAGACGGGGGGCTCGCAGAGGCCTTTGATGATGATGCCGAGCAGCTCGTTCGGGAGACGCTGGGTCTGAGGAGGGCTGGACATCCCCCCCTGGCCCATCTGCCAGCAGCGGAGAGGGGGCAGACGGTAGGATCTTGGGAGGCTTGGCTTGCGAGGCTGCACGGCGCGCTGCTTGAACCTTAAAGGGTCACGAATGCTGTTGATTGCGAGTCTGTGATTGACGACGAGTTCGTCAACAAGGTTCAAGATTGCCAAGGTTCGCCCTAGCAGCGGGACCTGAAAACAATACGTAGGCGCGCCTGGCGGCGACGGCGCTAAGCCTGATTCGGACCAGCGCCACGGCTCGTCAGATCCTGGAAGCACTGGGTAGGTACTGCGTACTTTGTACTGGGCCACTGTTCAGTCAGTCTCGTCAGTCGAGCGACAACCATCAATCAATCATTCACGTCGAGCCCATCATCCCATCCTTCCAATCCCCCTTCCCCCGCCTCCAAATCGCCCTCACGAGAGCCACGACGACGACGACGCACCGCAGCTGCTGTAGCAGCGCCGCCGGCACTTCCCAGCGCACCGCAGCGCACGCAACGTCCAGTTCTCGAGGTGCTCCAGCCCCCTCGGAACCGCCCAGACCAGCCCTGCAGCAACACCCGTCTGGCCTCATGGCGCCGCTCGCTGTCCTCTTACCGGAGCACCAAGTCTCGCATTAAAGGGCAGAAAACGCTGCTTCCCCCACGTTGCCGATTTGTGTCTCATCCGCCCGCGCTGTCCCCATTCGCATTCCTCTGCCACCTGACCAGCCGAGCCAAGACAACCGTCAACCACCGCCGTCGGCTCGACCAGCCTGCGCGCACCTCCTCCGCTGGCATCGCCGTCTTGCGTGTTTGGCGCCGTTCCCGACGACCCCCTGAAGCCTGCGCAGGCGACGACTGAAGGCGAAAACGATGGCCTCACGAGGCCCTAGCGACCCCCAGGCACGGCCTGATACCGGGGACGCCTTGATAGTAATTCGTGAGTACTTCGTACTGGCTGCTGCCTCTCGGACCCCCCGCATACGCTGCCCAACTTCGTCGTCCAGCGCTCCCGGCGATGCGGGCATGAGACTGACTGCTTACACCCTCTCCCGCCTGCAGATGACTTTCTAGCCCGCAGCTCCGATGAGCTGAGCCTGGCCAAGGGCGACCGAGTCGAGTTGATCGAGCGAGACGACGAGTTCGGCGACGGCTGGTTCCTGGGCCGCCATCTAGTCAACGGCAACACTGGACTCTTCCCCGAAGGTCGGTCCCCCCATGGCTCTCGCGGGTCCTCGACGCGCTGCTTCTGCTGACACCGCCCGCACAGTATACACGCGACCGGCGCCCAGAGCTGCGCCAGCATTCACGCCTTCGAAGCCCCTTGCGCCCGTTGCTGAGGTACATCACGACCCTGGCTCCGCCGGTGCTGCCAACGCTTCCCCGAAACCTACTCAAACACCTGGGCCATCCCCATCCCCACCCGTGGGCAAGGCCGACGACGTCTCGGTCACTCTGCCCTTGAACTCGGTCAAGTCCGACCCCACGCTGCCCTCGACCCTCGCCGGCATTAGCTCGCCACCAGTTGGCCTTGGTCGTCTCGATAACCATAGCCAGGACAGCCAAGTGCTCAACGATACTCTAAATGTCATCAACGAACACATCACCGACCTGCGATCCCCCTCGAGTAACGGAGGGCTCCAGACCGCGGCGACTGATTCAGGCAGCGAGTACAGCGCCCCGCTCGATCAGAGGATGTCATACATCCAGGGCGAGGAGACGGACGAAGAAGAGGACGGGGCTCACACTCGCGCCGAGGTGGAGGCTTGGACTGCCGACGACGTGGCCGAGTATTTGTTCACCGCCGGCGTGGAGAAGCATCACTGCGAGGTGTTCAAGGTTCAGGAAATATCCGGAGAGGTGCTCCTGGGCATGGATCAGAGCTCACTCTTCATCAAGGCCTTTGATCTCGGGTCTGTTGGTCGGCGATTGAAGACGTGGCACAAGATCAAGGTCCTCCAGGACGAGGTCAGCACCCAGGGCCCGACGACGAGAAGAACGACGCAGCCCTACGGCAGCGAGGTCGGCTCTGAGGATGCCATGCGGAATAGGAGTCGCACCAACACCCTCACAACTTCCGTCGCAAACCGACCAATGTCTGTGCAAACCCGCCGACTCTCATCGACCCAGACACCCAAACCTTCTCCGACGACCCTCAATACTCCCATCTCGCCTTATCCTTCGCAAGACAGCCCGACTCGGCCTGGCCACATGAAGCGACCTTCGGCCGCGTCTGTCAGGGACCTGCACCACTCGCGCCGCCACTCGTCGACCGACTTCCGACTATCCAGTAACATCCCGGGAAGCCTAGTCCCGGGAGGCCAAGTGCCGGCCCTCAACACCAACGGCAGCAAGAACGGCGCCGAAGCAACACATAGGAAACAGCCGTCCTTTGACCGAAACTGGACTCTAGGAAGCGCATTCTCCCAACCGACGCCGCGGCCTCTATCTTCGGCGGGTCTACAGGACGCGGTGGCAAACTCGGATCCAGACTTACTGCAGGACTCGGCAGTTGACCTGGATCGGGGCTACTTCTCGGGTACAGAGGCGGACGGCCGAAAGCGCAACGTCCTGAGAAAGCGAGACAGCGTAGCCCACTCGAGGAAATCGAGCTACACAGAGGAGCAGAGGATACGCAGCGCCACGGCGCTCTCAAGACACTCGAGGTTCGGTAGCGTCGACTCTTTCCGCGATGGAGCCCCCTCTCCGGCGATACAGAAATATTACGGAGTTCAACCGGCGCCACACAGGAGAACCGCATCAACAAACACCGCCGAATCTGTGCGCCCAATACCTCCTGCAAAGGACGGACCGTCGCCAACTGTCACCAATCTTGACACTGGATCCGCGTCTGGACGGCAAGCGTCACCGACTTCGATGAAGCATTCGCCATTCAACTCTGACTGGTTTTCGGCAGTCGTCAACAGGCCGATGGGCATGGCACGCCCAGGCATGCGTGCCATTTCGGACAGGCTCACGAGCAACCGCTCCAAGGACATTGCAACGCCTGATCTGCCGCTCAAGGACACTCCTCTGGACTCGCCCGCCCGTACCGGTTCCAGCACGCCTTCTGGAGGGCCCAGCTTGGATTTGGAGTCTCCTGGCACTGGAAAGGGCTCCAGCGCAGCCGTCACGCCGGCGAGTAAAGCCAAGGGGAGGAAGGGCAAGAAAGAGACGAGCGCGTATACTCGAGGACTGCTGAAGATCTCTCCCCAGGAGGCCAAGAAAGATGCTGATTACTACGGCTGGATGAAGAAGAAGAGCTCGAATCTGATGACGACGTGGAAGCCGCGCCTGTTTGTCCTCAAGGGCCGTCGGCTGGCGTACTATTATTCGGAGGACGACGACCACGAGAAGGGCCTCATCGACATCTCGTTTCACCGCGTTCTTCCGGCCGACAACGAAAGGCTGACGGGTCTGCACGCAACCATTACTGGTGCCGTGGGCGGACCGGGCATTCCCACAGCATCTACGCTACTGCCCATCGGCGGGGACTCTCCGCTGGACAAGGGCGACGACACTGTGTTCATCTTCAAGCTGATGCCTCCGCGAGCGGGCCTTTCCCGAGCCGTCAACTTTACGAAGCCGACGGTGCACTATTTCGCTGTGCCGAATCTGCAACAGGGTCGCCTGTGGATGGCTGCGCTGATGAAGGCGACGATCGACCGGGACGACACGCAGCCCATCACCAGCACGTACCAACAAAAGACGATTTCCCTCGCAAAGGCGAAGCAAATGCGTCACCGTCCCCCGGCCCTGATGAACCTCGAGGAGGGCAACGAGGAGGAGCACAAGACCATGGGGCCCAAGGTCTCAAACGGCCTCGGAATCCTCGGCGAGTCGGACAGCGGCGTTTCCGGAATGGACAAGCTGGCAGGGCCCAAGACGGAGGGGTTGAGCGTCGACATCGGCGATAGACCCAGTGCGCTTTCGCCGCAGAGTGCTTAGGCAGCGCTCCGCAGGAAGGTTACTGGACAGCCGAGCAAAACGTACCACTTCTGAACCGGCACGGGCGACGGCAGAAGTCTTTGGTTCTTTCTTAATTTTCTTCTCTCTCATCTCCGTTGAGAGCCCCTACTCTATGTATTACCCCCTTTCTTTTCCCCCTTCACTTTTTTTTATTAAGCCTACGCACGCTGCGCGCGTGTCCTATACGAACGTCTCAACGCCCCCATCACGCATGGAATAACGAAACAAAAAAGGCTGCAACAGACGACCGACGACCGGCAATGTCTTTCCTTCTTCCTTCTTCTTCCATTCCTCCCCTGACACCCCTTTTCAGCATTGCTTAAATTTTTTTTTTTCGTTTCTTTTGATTTTGCGTACGTTGAAGAAAGTAGGGGGAGGGGGGCCAGATGGCAGAGGGGATGGATGAATGGATGGATGGACGGACGGACGGACGGATGGATGGATGGAGTTTCGGCAAAGGGAAAGAAATAGCATTTGCGGAAAATGTGGTGTGTGCGCGTGCTTGCTCATTTGGGGTGCCTAGACTTTGACGAGTGAGAGAATTGATGCTTCATGTTGTTCACATTCACGTTCATCGGGGGATCGAGCGATGCAGTGTGGGGAGTCGTGCGGTGGCGGTAGTCTTCACGGGCAAGTCTGGAGTGCACGCCCAATGTCAAAGAACTCGCGGGACATGTGCATGGTATGAAAAAAAAATAGTTATCAAGTATCCTCGCTCCTCGCGCGCCTAACAAAAACTCCTATGCCCTCGTCCTACGTACGTCGTGTTCCGCAGAAATAAGAGAGTACATAAGCAGTACGAAACGCCGCATGGCCTCATAACAAATATCACACCCCTCCCACACACTGCCACGCCGACAACACCCCCATCTTAAACCCTGGTGGTACCAACGTCGTGTGCCCCTACTTGGCGTCCTGGAGCTTCTGGTTCATACCCATGAGGAGCTGCCGGATCGACTTCATGAGGTGCTGCTCCACGCCCTCAAAGTTGCCGCCCTGTTCGCCTTCGCCGGCGGGGGGCACGATGGTGGCGTCCGCGAGGCCGAGGACGCGGTCGATGGCGGAGAGGGTGACGGCCTCCGCGCGTGCCTCGCCGAGTCGGGCCTTGAGGGCCTTGATGGAGACGTCCTTGAAGCCGTTTAGCGAGGCGAGGACCTTGGCCTCGAAGACGGGCGGCGTGTCGGGCTGCGCGGAACCGCCCGGCGTGGGGCTCTTCTTGGTGAAGCCGTCGATGACTTGGCGGATGCCCTTGATGCAGATGGCCTCCATCTTGTCGTTCTCGGTCGCGTCCTTCTTGAGGCCGATGCAGCGGTTGAGAGCCGACATGACGATGGCCTCGGCCTTGGGGTTCCGCGCCTTCTTGAGGTTCTCGACCAAGCCGTTCTTGAGGCCGACCACGGCGGACAGCAGACGAGGATCGATGACTGGCCGAGGAGGCCCTCCTGTTGGCGGTGTCGCGGACGGGGGGCGGGCACTAGGTGTAGCTGTCGGCTGAGATGCTGGGGCAGGCCCAGGCACCGTCTTCGCTGCAGTGACAGGAACCGCGGCTACCGGGGCATGCTGAGCAGCGACAGGGGTAGGTGGATGTGCACCTTCTTCGGTCTTGACGGGGGGATTTGCAGGTGGCGGTGGTCGTGATGCATACGGGGAGCTGTACGAACCGGGCTGTGGTCCGCCAAGCGGCGGTCGGGCGGGAGCAGGCGGCGGTCCGTAGCCTGGCACATGCGTAGGAGGCGGCGGTTGGATAGCCGGCGGTTGATTAGGCTGCCCAGTCGGCGAGGCAGAGTTGCCATACGGCTGCATGGGCCGGGGAGCTGGCTGCCCAGGCTGCCCCGGGAACCCAGGGACCTGATAGCCTGGCGGTGCCTGGGCTGGAGGATATCCGGGCGCGCCAGGGGGCATATGCTGCGGTGCGTTGTAAGGGTAAGAATATGGTCCGTAACCTTGCGCCGCCAGTCCCCGGTCTGGCGACGAAGCCTTGCGTTTCTTGCCCGCGTCCAGCTCGACGCCAGGAACGCGAGACCACAAATTCGTCGTCTCGTCCTTCTTGAAGGCCTCGTTCCCGATGAGGTTGTGGCGGACACTGCTCTCCCAGCCCTTGGTCTCCGTATGAAAGTAGAACCAAGGATACCGTTGGCAAATCCTCTTGTATATCTGTTTCAGCGTCAGGCCGTCAGGCCCTGCAGCTGTCAAAGTCTCATCGATAAGAACGCCGTAATTCTTGTTCGGCTTCTGCAGCTGCTCCTCGGAGTAGTCCTCGATCTTGAGCTCCAGAGGAGGCGACTTTGGCCGCACTTTCTTATCTTTCTTCTCGCGGGCCCGCCTCTCCGCGTCAGAGCCCTCTCCTCCCTCCTCAGCCTTAGGTTTCCGAGGCTTGTATTTCCGCTTCTCTGGTCGGTCTCCGGCATTATCCGGCAGCGGATGCTTCCTCGGGCGGCCGACCTTGCGCTTGACGGGGGGTTCGATGGGAGGCGCTTCTGGAAGCGTCTTCTTGGCCATCTCTTGCTGCTGCTTCTTGAGTAAGCGCTGTTCTCGCTTCGACATGATCCCATTCTTCGGTGGTCGACCCGGTCCTCTCTTCTTGGGTATCTGCGGCATCATGGGCTCAGGCTCGGGCTGCGGCTCGTTCTTGACCCCTGCTTCTTCCTCTTCCTCTTCTGCCTCCTCTTCCGGCTCCGCTTCGCCATCGTCTTCATCACCATCCTCCCCGTAGTCGGATAGCTCTGGTGGACTGACTTCAACGTCGGACAATTCATCGCTAGTGTCTTGGATTTCTCCATTGCCGTGTGACTGCTCAAAGTCGAAGCTCATCTCCTTGCCGCCGTGAGATTGCCGTTTCCGGGGAGCCTCCTCCTCCAAGAATTCCTCGGCGCCGGTGCGGCCCTTCTCCACGCCGTTGATCATGAACCGAAAGTCGATGTCCTTGATCTGCAGCCGGTCGCCACACTTCAGGACGACTTTGTCGCTCTTGTAATGGACGTCTTCGCAGAAGAATCCGTTCTTGTGCAGGGGAATCGCCTCGAAAACGCCCTCCTGCTGGTTGTACGCAATCTTGAGATGCTCCCGGGAGATGGCCTTGGTTTTGCTGGCGATGTTGGGGCCCGGGGAGTGGATGCCGATGAACGGGACGTGCCACGGGGAGGGCCGCAGAGAGGTGAGGTCGACGGCGGCCGCGCCCGGGGTGTGTGACACGTATTGCCGATTGGAGATCATGTTCTCCTGGGACTCGTCGATTTCGTTCTGTGACGAGCCCGTCGTGCTCGTCTTGCGCCGCTTCGCCGGACGCCCGTTATCTTCGCTATCGGATTCGGGGCCCAGCATGCCGCCCTCCTCACTGACGTAGGATTTACTAAACTTGCTACGGTCGTGGTGAATCGGGGACGGAGGCGGAAGGCCCTTGCTAGCGTTCTCCTCGACCCGGCGCTTGTGCTCGTCAGCTCGCTTCTCGTCGCGGCGCGCCTGCTCGAGGGCGCGCTGATCTCGGCCGATGATGACGGCGTAGGTGGTCATCTGAAAGACGCTGTCGGCGAATTCTATGCGCGCAAAGGACTCCAGACCCTTGTCGGCTCCGGCCTGGCGCAGGGCATGGCCCGGGCCGAGGCCGTTCATGCCGTCGTTCATCATGTTGGGCAGCGTGACCTGCGACGGCGTGACGGTCGGTGGTGGCGACATGGCACTAGGGGCGCCGGACATGGAGGCCAGGGCCATCATCATGTAGGCGTGCTGGTCGAGGTTTCCCATGGGGGCGGGTGTATACGGCGTTGACGGCGGGTATTGTTCGGAGGCGGTGGCCATGTTGGCAGACGGCAGCTGCTGCTGCTGATGCCGTTGCGTGTGACCGTGTTGTTGCTGCGGTTTATGCTGGATTTCCTGGGCTGTGTTACCTGCGATACCGGCTTCGGAGGCGTCTGGCATGGGCTCGTCCACCGCGTCGTTGTTGTTGATGTTGCTGCCGCGGATGGGGGACGGGCCCGCTGGCGGTCCTGCAGTCGGCTGATGTATGGAAGACTCGCCAACACCTTCGAAATGCTTCGGGCGCGGCGGCGTCGACGGCTGGGCGGGTGCAGGTGCAGAATGCGCAACAGGCCCGGCCGAGGCAGAAGCGACGGCGGCGGCACTGGTCTGGGTCGCGGCGGCAGTCGCATTCGCTACCGCAGACTCAAGCCCGGGCGCAGGCGCAGGCGCAGAGAATGACGGCGCCTCGCCGGCGGTGGTAGCGGCGATGGCGGCGTCGGAGGCGGCGACTTCGTGTTGCTGCTGCTGCTGCTGCTGTTGCTCAGGCCCGTCGCGGCCATCGCGGCCGTCGCTCGACGAAGTCATCGCTGCTCCTCCCTGCGACAGCTCCCTCGCCTCCGTCTGGGGCCTCTGGCGAATTGTCTCGGTGGCAGATGCGGCGATGGTCGGACAGCGGCCCGCCGTTCCTCTCCTCGTTTCGTCGTTGTTGATGCGGTCGCCGGATGGAGCCTCGGGGCGAAAAATATAGGCGTAAAATGGGCGGAACCTTTTGGCTGGGCTGGCTGGCTGCCTTGCACGGACTGAGCCTCTACCGCGATGCCGGGGGGGTCAGATGCGGGAAGGCGCGACGTGATTGGCTGGACGGCGCCTGCCTCCTCACCTCACCGTGACGGCGGTCGCTCCAGCCGCCAGTAGCCACTTCTTTGGCATGGGCTGTTTCTTAGGTTGTCGGGTGGGCTTTCCCCGCAGAGAAGACGGTTTAGGAAGGGCATCAGGCAGGTTCGCTGTGGTTGCGGCTGCTTCTGACGATGACTTCTTTCCGTCTCCAGTACATTCCCAGTGGCATGATGTGAAGTAGAGACAACTACATTTGTGATTGAGACAACGGCAGCAGCCCGGGCGCCGGAATCAGAACTGATTCACAGACTCTTCTGCGACAGGCCGCCCCGGTAATAACATGTGAAGGCGCATCATCCCTTTCCCATGCGTGCATGCCTTTTGCATCACCCCATCACGAAGCTTCAGGTCTGGATTCACAGCCCGGTCTAGGACCCTCACCACAGCGAGACGAACGACAACGACAAGCAGGCACAAGGCTGAAACGCAGCGTGACCCATTGCATGGCTCGTTTCGTTTCATTTCGCTATTGACTCCATGGCTCGCCTCGACGCCCATTCGTTGGCCCTTGCCGCCGAGCCCACCCAATGCCATTTATGAACTACTACCGACGGCCGAGCTGTTCCGCGGCGGCTGCCGCGACGAGGCACGGCGACTTGGGTCTCGCATTGGATGCGCTAGTAGCCTATCGCTACGCGCTGCAGTACAATTTTACGAGTCTGGGTCAGATGCGAGGCTGGTATAAACAGACAGGTGTTTTTGGAGGCGCCGACTCCGTGTATATAGATGGAACCAGATCTCGCCAATGCGTTGCCAACACTGACTGGGCGCATTTTTCTTGGGAATTTATTTCACTGTACTAAGATCTTTTTCAAAACCTCGTTCTCTTTGAAGCCGTCGTGAGACCTCACTCCCTAATGTTGTTCCACATCCCCTTCCGATCAAGTCGCAACAAGCCCTCGCCAGCCATGGCTCGCCCCTGGAGCCGGCACCCCGACCACCACGGGCGGCACCCACGGGACCCGAAGCCGCTCAAGCGAAGCGACACGACGCACTCGCGCTACGTGCAGATGCTGCTCGACCAAGACGACATCCCCACGTTGCACAACGTGCTCGCCTCCTTCTTCGTCTGGCTGCTGCTCGCTGGCTTCCTCGTCTTCCCAGGCACGTTCACGAGCATCAAGCACTCCATAGAGGCCAAGGGCGACAACGAATGGGGCGGCAAGGCGACTGAGACGATCGTCAAGAGCGTCAAGAACATCCCGCTGCTCGTCATCGCGGCCGTTGCGTGCGGCGTGTCTGTCATTGGGGTGGCGAGCCTGGCGCTGCGGCACCTCGACAACTACGTCTGGCTGCTCCACAAGCTGTTTGTCCCGGGCATCGCCAACAGCCTCGCCGGCTTGATATCGACGCTCGTCGGCGTCTATTCGCAACAGCACGGGTCATGGAGTCCCACGGCCAGGGTGACGGCCATTGTCGAGGGCTCGTGCTTGGGAGTCAGCGCGATCCTATTCCTCGTCTTTGACAGGTTCCTGCTCCAAAGGGTCAAGCAAAACCACGGAGCGCACTACGACAAGTGGCCGAGTAACAGAAGCTCAGAGGAGACGTCTGGTGAGAAATGGTAGTGGTGGAGATGACAAAAGGGCTGGAACCTGAAAGAAACTGCATGGTGAGAAATTAGGCGATAGAGGCGGCCGTGTATCATAATCATTAATGGATGGTCGAGGTTGAATAATGCGATGCCTTTACCGAAGCAAAGGGGTTCGTTCTGAGCCTCTAGACTGACGGAGCTTCCGCTTGACCAGCCAGTCAGACAACCTGTAGGCCCAGTGACAGAGCATGCCGGCCAAGAAGCCCACGGCATCGTTTCGGAACGCCATGATGCCAGCCGTAGTCGTCAGCATAACAGTCCACCGCTCGAGACGCTCCTCGTCGGCGAGCTTGCGATGCTTCCTCAAGACCCCCGAAGACCCTTCCCGGTCCGCAGACTCTTGCCATAGATCCGGAGCGCCCTGGTTGAGGGTGTAGCCAACCTTGGCCAGCTCCAGCCCAGCAGCCAGGACCATGATGCCAAGCAGGCTCTTGGGATACTGCCTTAGCAGGTCGATGAGCGTCTCCCCGAACAAGAGACCCAAGGTGAGCTTGACGAGGCCGAGGAAGATGACGCTGGCGCCGCTGCGGGCACCGAAGCGGTACTGCGCGGCCAGTCCGCCGGCACCGTGGCACACGGGCATGGCTCCGAACCAGGTACCGGTCAGGTTCATCAGGGCGACGCTGATGCCGACGGAGGTGACAGAGGGGGCAGGCAGCTCTGGGAGGAGGTCACTGGACAGGGCACTGACGGCGATGATGGAGTTGAGAGTTGTTAGGGGAAGTTGCCCGATAGCCATCCACAAAGCCGGCGCGTCATGCTTGCCGACCCATGTAGGCAAGCTGAAGCGAGGACGCCAGACATGGAACCACGGCAGGCTGTGCTCGAAGGTAAGCACCTGGACTAGGGCGAAGATCATGGCCAGGATGAAGAAGCACAGCGCATAGGGGAAGCGAGGCAGCCGCTGGGTGGCGATGAGCACGAGGAAAGCGAAGACGGCCCAGAGGCGGTTATCAAGGGCCGGATGGACCCAGTGCAACGGCTGCAAGAGGGACGTGCCGGCGCCGATGATCAGGGACAGGCCGGCGCCGAGCTGGATGCCCTTGACAACCGGGATCGGAACGACGGCGACGGCCCAGCGCAGGAGGCCGGTGACGCTCATGACGAGCACAGCGGCGCCAACCCACTGGCCGGCAGCAGTGACGACGTCCATGGACGGGTCCCCGCGTCCCGAAATAGCGGCCGAGGCGATGGCCTGCAAGCCGGACACCGATCAGCACGCATCTCGCCAATTGCCCGCCAGAGGCGAACAGCCGGGCGGCATCTCACCTTCATCGGCTGGACGGGCAGCGGGATGCCGAACACCACGCCGGTGAGGACATTGAAGACGCCCGAGAAGACGAGCGTCGAGCCCAGGTGGATGGAGCCCTGGACCGCAAGGGCAATCATGAGCGGGAGCAGCGTCCCGAGATCGCCGAGGGAGCCCGATATCTCGGCGAGGGGCGCGCGGCGAAAGGTCGAGACATTGTGGCCGTTCATGCGGCGGACGGTCGCGAGCCACGAAGCCATCGCGTGAACAGCTGTCGGAGGGTATTCGTGCGCAAAAGGACGCAGTCAGGAAAACGGCATAGGAAGGGAGGCACAGCAGGGAATCGCCAAGCACACGTCAAGGCACGGCGAGGGGGCGTGCAGGTCTGTCGTCACACACAAGCCGGGCGTTTGGTCAGGTCGTCATGGGTGTGGCAGGGCGGCACAGGGCGCGACCCGATGTCGAAGTCGGGGAACGTACGCGCACTGTGCGGCCGCACTATGCTCCGAGTCTCCATGCGAAGCAGCGCGTGGGGCGAACAGAGGAGCCGCAGTGCCGTTGCCCGAGGTCCGTGGAGTTTCCTTTGCTAGGCTCGGATCCGAAGATCCAGAGCACGCGAGGAACGGTAGTCGATCCCGGCCAAACAGCGCAGGGGATCGAGCGACATGGATCGTCCCAGGAGCTCAGCCACTAGGATGCAAGGCTGATGGAAGGCATGGAAGACTAATGGAAGGCTATGCAGTTGTTCTCTACGGCGACTGCGCAGCGTCTCCATCGCCTCTGGCTCCTCGACGGCCTCGGCGGCCGAATCTCGCATAGATACCAAGGCTGGTGACGATGGATACCGGGTCCAGGGCTGTAACGGGCGCCAATCTAGAAGCATTTTGCCTGCCCGCCGGATGGCATGGCAAGTCTCGGGCGTGCCGGACCTGCGGTGGAGTCGGCGAGCGGTCGAGGTCGGATTTGCAGTGGAGGCGCCGGAAACATCGTAGCGCTGGCTGGCGACAGTGGACGGCGCACCGTGCGAGGACTCGCCCAGTGAACAGTACAGGCGATACCCGCCCGGGCGGTGCTTGATCTGCGGCTGCACGTTGCTTGGAATCCAATCAAGTCCGTTCGCGACAGACGTGTGTGTCTCGTCCCGCCAATGCTTGACGGCCGCCTCCGCGTCCTGGGCGCCGAGACGCCAGCTCGAGTCAATTCCTCGTCTCTTATCGCGGCCAAGGACCTCGGCTGGACGTACACTCGACACCGTCGACGGCGCGGAAGCCCGAGGCGCACTGTGGACTGGAACTGGTCCCGGCGGGCCAATAACAGCGACACGAGAGGCGGATGTGATAACCACTCACCATGGCTCGGTGTGAGGGAGCACCACCAGAGCGTGCGTGCCCGAAATTCGCGCAGGCTGGCAGCCAGCAGGCATTCGACCCCCACATGGGACCGCCAGGAGGTGCGTAGCTCTGACCGCGCTGCCGTGTTCCGAGCAGCTGCCAGCGCCATCGTTCACCCATAGCCGGCCGCGGCGCTCGTTTTTATCCATCCGTGCTGCGTCCCGGGCGGCGCCGCTAGTGGGCGAGGCTCGTTTCGTCTCTCGAGTTTTTCTCGCCCGTTCGCCCTCGTGCCCTGAGTCTGAGTCCATCCGCGTCGTCTCCGTGCCATTGACTGCTCCTCTGCCGTCCGTCAACCGAAGCCTGTAAGTCGAGCTCCTGTACGAAGTACCTCGTACTCCGTACCTCCCCGGGCGGCGGGAACGCACGGCGCGGCGGGCCCTGCAAGGACCTCCATGCCGTCTCCATGCCGTCTGTAGCACGCCCGGAGCGTCTCCCCTCAGTGGTCCGTTGTCGTGACGTGCGGGTCCACTCTTCGCTCTAGGGCCTCCCCAAGCTGATCAACAAAATCGTCGCCCAGTCCGCCGTCGCGCCTCGAGTCAATTGTCGCTCCTCCACCTCCCATCCTCCTCCGCGGCCCTCAAAGGTAATTCACCCTTATAATCCTGTCTGGACTGCATCTCCAAGTCCCCGACTGGGGCGAGCCGCGACGGTGGCCGACGCCTGCCCGTGCGACAGTGCTCCTCGGCACGCTTTGGCCGGGGGGTGGCCTGTCCAGGGATGGCCTGTCCGGGGCCGTCCCTCGTCGGGTCTCCTACGGGCGGCCGAGGCGTTGCGCAATGCCATTGACTGCACCCGCGCAGCGATGCTCTCAATTGGCTTCGTCGCTGTCGACTCGCAGCCTCGATCGCTCGCCTCGGCCATCCGGTCACTCCGCTTGACTTACATCCGTTGCTGACTTCGTCCGTTGACAGCAATCCTCTCTCCACTCCCACCTGTCGCAATGGCTGCCATTACCACTCCTCTCCTCGCCCGCGAGGCCCTCAACCAGTTCGCCAAGCGCGGCAATTGGGCCTCTGAGAATGTTGGTGTCATGGTCGTCTTCTGCATCGTCGGTGTTGGTACGACACTGCTGCCCCTCTCCAAACATGCCCTGCGGTCGAATCATGCGGCTAACCACTTACCGCAGTCGCCATCGGTATCGCCTGGCTCTTCATCCACAAGGCCCTGGCGAAACGCAAGGCCGCGAAGCCCACCTTCTAAGCGACGCCGGCGAGTGTGCCGGGATGGGAGGGTGAAGGGGTAGTGCTGGCGGAGGAACGACACACCGGGCGGGATGCTGTCCCGCGATACAAAGGTGGTGTTCAGTCACCGTGGTCGACCTCGAGCGACACGACGCGCGCGCGCCGGCGGCCGAGCCACTACTCCCGGCCTCCAACAGCCTGGTTCGCCCCAGTCCCCGTGCGCGACATTTGAACGACCATCCATCTCATCGCCACCATTTTATCCTGATTTGACGCGGTGTATTTGATGGAGCTTAGACGTGTGTGGGTGTACATATTGCATCTTGCGGCCATGGGCGGACGGGAGTCGTTGGGAACGGTGTACCTGTGCTTCGTGTTCGTGCTCTGCTCGAGCCCGTTGCCAGGCTGCTGTATTTCTATATTCTAATTACTATTGATACCTCTTGTCCAGCAGGCCCGTCCCTCGTCTTCAAGTGCCGCGCAACGTGCGTCTCGGCTTCCCGGTTCATTCGATACTCAGGCCCACCAAACAGGTCGCCCTGCCCATCTTACAAGCCCTCCTTTGCCAGCATATCCGTGATGCCAAGGTAAAACGCAATCGCGTTAAAGTTCCTCTTCATGCCCATCCACTCGCGCACGGTCCACCGCACCCGGTTCGGCCAGTTGATGAGGTCGAGGTGACTTACACCCAGCAGCGTGCCCTCGTACGTGCCCCAGCGACTGCTGTCCACGCTCACCAGCCCGTCGTTGGGCCCCTCGGCCTCTCCAATTATCCTGTGCGACAGCCTGAACGGGCTGAGCAGCGGCGGATCGCTCATGGCCGCGCCGTACGAAAAGTACCGCACCGAGGGGTCGTCCTCGGTGCGCGGGTTGAACTCGTCGGCCATAAAGCGCGTCGTCAGCTGCGCAAACGCATTGGTGCCCAGCCCGGCGCGCTTCAGCACGCCGTACAGCCTGGGGAGGTGGATGGGGCCGGCGCCCTCCTCGAGGAGGTAGTCGGCAAAGGTGCTGCCGCGGTGGGGCGTGGAGATGGTGGTCAGGGAGGCGACGCGGACGCCGGGCGTCGCGCGGAGGAGGTGCGAGATCATGTGGCGCGCGTCGAGGCCGCCCATGCTGTGCGCGATGATGTTGACGGGCGCGGGCGGCGTGCCGGGGGACGGGTCCGAGGCGGTGGCTATGTCGGCGGCGAGCTTGGCGGCGCGGTCCTCGATGGCGTCACTGGGCGGGACGGAGGCGGTTATCACGCGGGAGCAGCCCTGCGCGATGAGGGCCTGCTTGATGCCGTGCCAGTACTGCAGGGGTGGGAGGACGGCGGAGAGGGAGAGCTCCGAGAAGCCGAGGAGGCCGTGGGCGAGGACGATGGGGTGCTTGGGCGTTGCTGCGGTTGTCAGTCCGGCTGTCTGTCTGGGGCATTGGACGCCCAGGGGGCGGCGTACCGTAATCTTCGCGTATGGCTGCGTAATCATCGGCGATTTGGCGTCCGAGATCACGGATCCGGGGGTCGCTGTCGCGGCGATGGGAGCGGCTGGTTGTCAAGCTGCGGTGACGACATGCTGGGCGCGGGAGATGCTGGCGCTGCGACCAGCGACCAGCTAGGATCGAGATGCTATAACGGGGCTGCCATCGACTCATGGCTCCCGTGTGGTAAGCTCATGAACGACTTCGCGGTGGTGTAAAAAGGTGCTAGGTGTGCGAGTTTGGACGAGAGGACCAGTTGAGATACTGGTCGGGAGTGAGTGAGGGGCTGACGTCACTCCGCCGCCGAATTACATGTGTGATCCCCCAGGAACCAGGCAACCAGGATGCAGCTTTCCAGTTTTGCCATTGGTCATCTTGCCAATTGAACTAGACGACGACACATGGATGCCCTTGAAGCAACTCTTGTTTATATCCGCCAGAAAGGTTCCAGGCGCAATTAAACGAATTGCAAACATTAGGCGCCGCTGTGCCAGTCGAGGCATATTTGCAGATGGGAGAATAGCCGCAGGGGTCTCTACACCTTATCTCAGCCACGAATAGACGACGGCGAGTTAGAGACACTCCAATGAGGATAAGCATCTCGCCCAGTCGAATTGACGCCATCTACGCATGGGCCCCAGCAAGACGAGTCACACGACATCGGAGGAATCCCAGCATCCATGCGGTTTTCCACGCGATAGTGGGTCTGTCATGAAGAGTTACGAAAATACCTCGTATGGAACTTGAAGTATCCGTACGAATCAGTCCTGCCGCAGCCGACCTGCAAAGCGCCCTGGCCCCTTCCACCCTCGGAAGACGCAGCCACCCGCGTTTCTCAGGCGGAGCTGAGGGGATAGATCATGAAAGTCCATACTCAAGCAGTGAAGCGCAGCGATGACAAGAGTTGTTTCTAGCGCCATCTGGCGGCCCATCCCGTCGCTGTGTGCTGGAGGTGAGCGTTCTCCTGATCTTATTGTTGTTGGTTGCGCACCCAACAGACAATAAGGCGTCAAATCGCTCACAGTATTTTGAGTCGAGGAACCCGTCCCGCATAATAAGAACAATCCACGAATGGGCTTGGAAGTGGTGATTTCGATGGCTGCCTATGTGATATGATCGTGCCTGCATGTCTGCGTATATCATGGGGCCGCCCGCGCTTGGTCGCCCTCAGGCGACCCCGTGACGATCTTCGCCATTCGATACTGCATGGGAAATACCGTGCCCAGGTCAACCAAGTTCGAGCTCGGTATAGAGCAGACGAAGATGATTACCTTTGCGGTGATAGCCCTGTTGGCTGTGAGTCTACCGAACCCGCGGGGAACCAGCGTCAACCCCCCGTCTCAAGCGAGGCTAACTCGAAGCCCAACGCCAGATCCCGCTATTCTATCTATTTCAAAGATGGAACACTCTGAGGAAAAGCCCGCTCAATAAACTCCCGGGGCCGTGGATCGCCAAATGGAGCAATGTAAGCGGACAGCCACTGGCCTCTCTACGGACGTTGGACTGACCGGGGAACTCGCAAGGTGTCTCACTCTTGGCTATATCTGGCCGGCCGGCAGACGTACGACATGGTTGAAATGCACAACAAGTATGGTACGGCATAGGACATCCCGTGAAATGCACCCCGAACCCACGAGCAAAGGCTGATGCAGCGCAACCGCAGGCCCCGTCGTGCGGACAGCCCCCAACGAAGTCTCCTTCAATACGTCGAGCGCCTGCAAGGACATCTACACCCCGCGCAAGGGCCACCAGAGGTTCCTCAAGGCCGACTTCTACGACCGCAGCACCTTCGGCGGCGAGGCGACGTCCATCATCACGGAGCGCGACCCGGCGCGGCACGCCGTCTGGCGCAAGCAGCTCAGCACCGCCTTCTCGGACCGCAGCGTGCGCGACTACGAGCACATCGTCGAGACGGTCGTGGACGCGCTCGTGGCGCGGCTCGAGGGCCGCTGCGGCGACGCAGGGGGCGTGCAGCTGGACCCGTGCTTCACCATGGTGACGTTCGACATCATGGGCCACACGTCGCTCGGGCACGACTTTGGCAGCGTGGCCAAGGGCGAGAAGCACCCGTGGGCCGTGGCCCTGAGCTCCGGCCTGCGCATGATGGTCGTCAACGACACCATGCACAAGTTCCCGCTGCTGGGCAAGGCTGCGCGCTGGCTGTTTGCGGCGCAGATCGAGAAGATGCTCGCCGACAGGGGCCAGCACGAGCAGTACACGATGGATCTGGTCAAGGAGTGAGCAGCAACCCCCTCTACTCACGCAGGCCGCAGCCGTCCGCTAACAGCGGGAATCCCAGACGGCTCAAGGATGCGGACAAGTCGCCCGACTTCATCTCGCACGCCGTCAAGGTGCGCGACACGGGCAGCATCCAGGTGACGGAGATGGAGATGGCGGCGCTCGGGTCCGACCTCGTCATCGCGGGCACCGAGACGTCGGCCACGGCCCTCGGCTGCATCTTCTACTACCTGCTCACGGAGGCGGGCGTGCTGGCCGAGCTGCGGGCCGAGCTCGACCGCGCGTTCGCGCACCCGCACGAGGTGACGCCGGCGGCGCTCGGCGGGCTCAAGTTCCTCGACGCCGTCATCATGGAGGGCCTGCGGCTGTACCCGCCGCTGCCGATCCCGCTGTACAGGGCCGTGCCTCCGGGGGGCGATACCGTCGACGGGCATTTCCTGCCTGGCGGGGTGAGTTTGTCCTCTTGGTGCCCGATAGGGGCTGTGGACTGACGGCGTTTAGACGGTTGTCGCGGCGAACCCGATGGCCTGCAACCTCTCTCCCAAAAACTTCTCCGACCCCTGGGCGTTCAAGCCGGAGCGGTGGCTGGATCCGAACTGCACAGACGACCTCGATGCCTGCCGCCCCTTTTCCCTGGGGCCGCGGAACTGCATCGGACAAAAGTGAGAACACAGCCCCGAGACCATGCGCCGCCCCTGAACGCGCATCTGCTAACGGTACGCGTCTCCAGTCTCGCGTGGATGGAGGTCCGGACGACTATTGCCAAGCTCGTCTTCAAGTTCGACTTTGCCCTCATCAACAAGGATATCGACTGGCACCGGGACTCGCGCATGCACACGCTGTGGCAGAACCCGCCGCTGTGGGTGCGTGTCGAACCCAGAGCCGGAAAGGGACAGTGACTGTGGTCTGATGCGAGGGTGCTGTGCTCCCACTGAAAAACAGGGAGCCCGTTCGCTAGCTGGACCGGCATGGCTCTGGAAACAATGTTGTATAACATCTAGACTTGCCTGGGGTATATGAATAAACTCCTAACGACCGTCTATTGGTTATCCCACCCCAGCGTTTTAGCACCGGCACGCCGACCTCCCAACTGCTTGCCAAGGCTCCATGCAATATTCAAGCTGCCCCCCCCCCCC